>RJWJ010041782.1:0-13429 GCA_004363605.1 Indri indri | reverse complement strand
AAAAAAAAAAAAAAAAGAAAGAAAGAAAGAAAACATCCTTATATCAGGCTTCTTTTGTAAAACTGCAGAAGAACTGGGGAAATTGGGTACACTCAGCCACATCAACAGTGGGCTGCAACTGAGTAGTGACTGCCTGCCCTGTCCTGAGGCCTGCCTGCCTCCCGGTCACTCAGACACACTCCCTGAGCATGAGCACTCCTGCCCACTGGCCGCTTCACTCATTGGCCCACATACACCCTGGAGGCACTTGAGATTGCAATTCTGTATCTACCAGGGAGTCACTATAGCTCTTTTATCATTTAATTTCACCCTCTTTTTTCCTTAGAAGCAGAATAAGCTATTTTTTTTCAGTCTCTTCTTTTTAGTTTTTTTTTAATATCTTACCTATTCATCCACACTTATTAAATTTTTAAATAAATTAGAGTCCAAAAGTAAGAAGACTGATTTCAAAATCCCCTTTGGGAGACATCGACCTCATTACTCTACAGTCATACCTCATGTCTAAACAGCAGCAAAGTCAGTTCTCACCTGTGGGATGGTGGAGCAGCCTCCTAAATTCTTGCCCATCGTAAGCCAACTCCTCTTCCCCTGCAAGTCCCCAGTGGGGAGCCCTTCAGAGCACTGCTTTGTATAAAAGAAACACCTGGAAATGGAGAGCTTATAAAAGCACAGATTCCTGAGCCACCACAAGGGGAAAGATTCTGATTTAGTCATCTTGGATGGGGCCCCCTGTGGAAAGAAATGCCTCTTGCATTTCTATCCAGCTATTCCACTTCTGGGCATATGTCCCAAAGAATTGAAAGCAAAGTCTCAAAGAGATGTTGGTATACCCATGTTCATAGCAGCATTATTCACAATAACCAAAAGGTGGAAGCAACCCAAGTGCCCACTGATGGATGAATGGATAGAAAAAATGTGGTATATACATATAATGGAATATTATTCAGCCTTAAAAAGGAAGAAAATTCTGACAGATGCTATAACATGGATGAACCTTGAGGATATTATGCTAAGTGAAATAAACCAGTCATAAAAGTACAAATACTATAGGATTCCACTTATATGAGTAGTCAAATTCATACAGACAGAAAGTAGAATGGTGGTTGCCAGGGGCTAGGGGGAAAGGTGAATGGCGAGTAAGTATTTAATGAGCACAGAGTTTTGGTTTTTCCAGATGAAAATAGTTCTGGCTATGGATGGTGGTGACGGTTGCACAGCAATATGAATGTCTTTAATATCACCGAACTGTATACTTAAAAATGTTTAAGCTGGCAGATGAATGGATAAAAGAAATAGGGTATATATACACAATGAATGGAATACTATTCGGCCATAAAAAAGAGAAATCCTGTCATTTGCAGCAACATGGATGGAACTGGAAGTCATTATGTAAAGTGAAATAAGCCAAGCACAGAAAGACAAATACTGCATCTTCTTGCTCAGTGTACAAGCTGAGAAAGTTGGTCTCACAGAGGTAGAGAGTACAGTAGTGGTTACCTGAGGCTGACGGTGATCCCAGGAGACAGTAAGGCTAGCCAATGAAGTGGCTCTGCTGTGCCAGGCAGTGTGGGTCTGGGGCTGTCAGACTTTTCCAGTCCTATGGAAAAAGAAAATGTTTTCCAGGGAGAAATTTGGTTCATTCAAGACTGTTCTGAAGGCTTCAGATCAGTGTTTAGCAGGCCCGAAATCTTACAAGTGATCACTTGAATCTGTGATTTCAGTGGTTGGTAGTTTCCAGAAACACGGGAGTCTAGTGGAGAGAGAAAGCTACAAAACTACCATGAAGGAAACTTCTTTCCAATATTTTTAGAGACACATGCCAAGGCCTGTGCAAACATGGCCTGGTTTGATCGCTTCTGTCTGTTTTGTTTAAAACCCAACTCATTTCCTCATGTTACAACTGGGAACTAAAAATTCCAAATTCATTTCAGCAACGTATTCCAAAGACAGCGTTTATCTCAATATATCCCCCTTCCACTAACGTGGTTCTACTTGGAAAACACACCATTTGACACTGTAATGATTACGTTGGTGTCTTTGCTAAGGCCAGGCCCCAGAGAATTATGTTGAGAGTAACTGTCTAATCTGTCCCATACGTGGTCTGAAACATCAGGGAAAGAAACGCCATGCCATCTCTCCGTAGAACAAAATGCTCAGAGATGTAGAGGGTAAAAGATACTTGCTAGTGCTAAAGCCTTGGTCCTCAACCTTTTTGGCACCAGGGACCAGTTTCAAGGAGGACAATTTTTCCACAGACGGAGGGTGGAGGATGGTTTTGGGATGATTCGAGCACATTACATTTATTGTGCAGTCAAACCTCTCTGCTAATGATAATCTGTACTTGCAGCCGCTCCCCAGCGCTAGCATCACTGCCTCAGCTCCACCTCAGATCATCAGGCCAATTCTCATAACGAGCACCAACCTAGATCCTTTGCATGCGCAGTTTACAGTAGGGTTCGCACTCCTATGAGAATCTAATGCTGCTGCCGATCTGATAGGAGGCGGAGCTCAGGCGGCTATGCGAGTCATGGGGAGGGGCTGTACATACAGATGAAGCTTCGCTCACGAACTAGCAGCCTCTTATCTCCTGCTATGCAGCCTGGTTCCTAACAGGCGACAAACTGGTGCCAGTCGACAGACCAGGGGTTGCCGATCACAGTGCTAAAGGAATGAATTAGTAAATAGTGGGAGTGCAGAACCATGAATTACAATATCCATGTTAACAAAAATAAAGCAAGATAAAAAGCAAAAGTTTTTTTTAAATTTCAGCATATTACAGGGGTACAGATGTTTAGGTTACGTATGTTGTCCTTGCCCCCACTGCCCCCCAAGTCCGAGTTTCAAGTGTGTCCATCTCTCAGATGGTGCGCATTGCACTCTTTGTGTATGCATATACCCGTCCCCTCCTTCCCCTCCCCCTCCCCCCTGCCCGACATCCAATAGATGTTATTCTTATATGTACACTTATGTGTTGATCAGTTAATACCAATTTGATGGTGAGTATATGTGGTGCTTGTTTTTCCATTCTTGGGATACTTCACTTAGTAGAATGCGTTCCAGCTCTATCCAGGAGTATACAAGAGGTGCTATATCACCACTGTTTCTTAAAGCTGAATAGTACTCCATGGTATACATATACCACATTTTATTAATCCACTCATGTATTGATGCACACTTGGGTTGTTTCCACATCTTTGCAATTGTGAATTGTGCTAAAACAAAAGTTTTAACTGAGGAAAAGCAAGCAGATGTAAATTTTAAACCCAAGCTTCTCATTCTTATTATTTTGAAATATTGCTTCTCAATTAGACCCCTAAACTGCAAGTGCAACATTAGGGATTGGTGCTAGGACTTGCTGCTAATTCGATTTTTAAATCTAATTAAACCTTAAAAAACACACATACATACTTCAAAACGGACACTTCTTTAACTTTTTGACTATTCAGCTATTGTCAAATATGCAGCTTGTATAATATACCTAGTGAAAATAAAGATGAGATGAATAACTCAATTTCAGCTTCCTCCCCCATGTGGAAAAACAAAATACTGCAGAAAAATTCAACTTTCTCACTGAGTTACCAAAGGGCAAAATCATTTGAATAGAATGTGTCTTCTTGCCTCTGCTGCCCTCTAGTGGAGTCAGGAACAGCGTTTAAAAGGAGCAAAGAAAAGTGAAATGCAAGGAAAAAAAAAAAGTACGTGCCCTTTGCGGAACGCATGGAATTTATAGTACCCCAAACATGTTTTAATTAAAAATGCCATTTAAAACACAAAACTGCAACTTGTTGAATGGCAATGGGAATACACTGCGTCCTCTCAAACGAATGGTTGCTACAGTTGCAAAAACAATTGCCATTACTACATTTTGCTTGGAAGCAACTTGAATAAAGGATCTCATTCTAAATCTGCAACCCGGGAACTGCCTAAACCAGGGCTGAATTCGTGGCAGATCAGTAAGAGATGCTATTTGAAGAAGGCACTGGTTCGTCACATAATTGCTGTGCACATCCATTTCTCTGCAGCCAATACTGGAGCGTGTGGATCCAGGGAAAACGAGGCCATGCCTGCGGGGGCAGCCAGGAAGGTTCAGCAAGCCAGGCACTACCCTCCTTCGTTTTGCAGCTGAGGAGATAGAGGCTCACATAGATAAGGACTTGCTTAGTCACCCAGCTCGTAAGGGAGAGCTGCATCCCAGGTCTTCCTGATGCCAAAGCCCATGCTTCCTTCCCCATGTCGTATGCCGCTCACCCAGCGGGGAAGAGAAGAAGCGAACCGTGATGTGGGGCTTGGAGGGAACATGAGCAAGAGCCATCCCTCCTGGAAGCAAGTGAGGGTCTCGCACATAAAGCAGGCGGGGATGGGGGGAGTGGGGCGGCTCCTACGGTGAAGACAGCACGTAGGGGCTGAAGCATAACAGAACATTCTCACACCCGGGGAGGAGTGGGGGCCGTGCGTGCCTGGAAAGATGAGTGATAGCACAGGCAGTGCTGCAACCTTTAATGGGCGAGCGAGTCCCCTGGGCATCTTGCTAAAATGCAGATTCTGATTCAGTCCGCCTGGGATGGGACCCAAGACTCCGCATTTCTAACAAGCTCCCCGGTGCCACCCACGATGCTGGGGCAGGGCCACACTGTAAACAGGGAGCGTAAGCCGTGGAAGCCAGGTGGGTGGTGCAAGCACAGGTCCTCTCTGCAGATGAAGCCCTCCACGCCCGGCTGAGGACAGAAGGCGCCGCTCTCAGGGACAGCAGCTGGGACTCGCCGGCGTCGGCACTTCAGACACCGAGGTCTGCTGCAAGCTGTTCCTTTCGCTGCTGTGACAGCCCAGCCGTGGGTCTTAATTGTTTACTGGCAAAAGACACACAGGGCTATCCTTTGGCCAGAATTGTTGACCTGGGAGTGTTACCTCTTTTCTATTAGCAGAAATGTTTTTTAATTTCTAACAGTGGTTGGGCTGGCCGTGAGGCTGCGAAGCATTTATTTTCTTGGGGACGTCTGTGTTAAAAGGTGGGGTGGATCTCACTCTGCCTTTTCTTTTCCAGAGTAGAGGAACTGCTTCCCCATAACTCCACTTTGCAAAGCTTAATTCTTTTTGAATTACAGGAAGCAGGACTACACGTGCGGCAGACCAGAGGAGGCAGTCAGGCGCAGTCCGGATGCACCGGGCCTGCGCGGGCGTCGGGGGAGGAAGACGGTCCTGCCCAGGGCCGGCAACCAGGCTTCTGCTGAGCGCACCTCTCCTTCCGTTTTCAAAGCCGGGGCTTGCTCTTTGAACAACTCAGAGGCAGTTGTCTTCAAGGCCGTCAGCAAAGTCTCTGCTCCTCTTTTCTAGGTTGGAAAGAGAGAAACTGCCATTTATCGAAGGTCTGCTGTGTGCCAGGCATTGTGACTAAGCCTGTCACTTGGTTCACACACACACTCACACATGCTCTCACAGACACACTCTCACAGACACACTCTCACACACACTCTCTCTCACACACACTCTCTCTCATACACACACTCTCTTACACACACTCTTACAGACATACTCTTACACACTGACACACACGCACTCAAACACACACACACACTCTTCACACACACACAAACACACACACTCTCATACACTCTTACACACACTCTTACATACTCTTACACACTGACACACGCACTCACACACACACACTCACACACTCTTCATACACACACACACATATACACACTCATGTCAAAGAAAGGGTCAGAAAGCAGCCTCTGGTTTTTAAATTTTTGTTGAATTCATTTCATTTGTGGGAATAAACATCTGTCTTTAAAGCCTACAGACAAACCAGACACTTCAAGGATATCTTTTTGTGTTTCTTGATGTGGATACCCAGATTAAGCAGGAGAGGATTTTGGAAATTGCCGAGGGAGGGTATAATCTTATATATGGGAAAGCGTTTGCAGTTTCATTCCCTAGCAGAGGCTGGGGCTGGCCCTACCCCGTGGGTGGGTGTGTCCCTGGATATCACCTGGTTCAGTGAGCCCTGGCACCGCTTCCAGTCCTGGGGCTCTTCTGTCTGCTTGTTTCACGCTTCACAGGACACTTTGTCACTCCATAAGCCAGTCTCTAGGATGCCTTCTGGGAAGAATACATGCAACTATAGTTTTAAATTCAACCACAAAGACCTGAAAAGAAAAAAAACAGTTGAATTAACGTGATTATCAGATTCTTTTGCAATTGTAAAGGGGAAATGAGGGCATTTGGACTACTGGGAAACAGCAGCTACTTGTAGGTATACATTACAGTCCCATGAATAGGTGATACACCTTAAAGTAAAACTTGCGAATTCTCCACACCCCCTTTCCACCGTCCTGGCATCTTTGTTAGGCAGAGTCCAATAACAATGCAGGTTCTTCCCTCTCCTTGACTCCTCTCTGCTGGCGTGTTGGACAGGGGCCAGGCAGACCTGTGCTCAACCTTCTTTTCAAAAAATTACTAGCTCTAGGATCGTGGAAAGTCATTTAGCTTCTCAGGAACCGATCTTACCAGGTACTTATGCGGATTAAGTAAAAGCACAAAGCTAGGCACAGAGCAAGCATTCCAAAACAGTAGCTGTCAGCCTTACTGTTTCATTACCGGTAGAAGCGGCTGTGGAAAGAGAATTTAAGAGTACGGACTGAAGAATGAACATAGAAAGTGTGAATAAGAGAGCTAAGTGGGTTGCCTCCACACCCCCTGGAACGGCTGCTGTCTCAGGTGGTTAGAAGTCTGTCCAGGAAGCAAACCTGAGTCTACCAGGCAGGTCCTGGGGATGCTGCAAGGGAAAACGGGGCCACACAGATCCAGCCCCTGACTCTTCCAGTTATCCACCACCTCTCCCAGGAAAGCAGACTGCCCCCCTGGTGGACCTGGCTGTACTGGGAGGCTGGGCTGAGCAGGGAGGTCCCTGCAGGACTGGATTCCTTAATGCTGTCAGAGGCCATGCTGGGAAACAAGATGGCATCTGGATCTTTATCTAAAGGCTTGTGTTTTACAAATATTTGCGCTTAGCTCTGGAAGAGAAAGGTGACTGGGGCCTGGCAGGAGGCCTGGCTTCTTGCCCTAGTCCTGGTCCCATCTCTGGGAACCTGGGTCCCCCAGCTTCTCAGGGCCTCACTTTTCTCACCTGTACAAACTCAAATGATTGTGTGTCTCTTGGAGGGTTACCGAAAGGATTAAATCATATGATGCATGTAGAGTACCTGGAAGAGAGCCTAGTCCACAGAAAGTGCCCAGTAAATGTTACTTTTTCTCATGACTTTTGTCTAGAACAATCTCTATGTGGTGTCGTTTCAGCACAAAGGACCCTTGATCCCTGATATGGCCATACCTATTTCCAGGTACCTGAAATTCCTTTAGAAGGAACAAAGCCTTTTACCACAATTAAATATGAGGCATAATGAACAAATTGTGCAGAGAGAGGTTAAAGAAATCTGAGAACTAACTGTAAAGGGTCAGTCAGAGTGGTGGTGGTTAAAGAAGCCAGAAAGAACAGAATCCCAGTTGGTGTTTCAGACCCAGATGGCTGTGTCTTGCCGGGTCATCCCGCCCAGGGTCTGTGGGTCAGCTCTGCAGGTTCTAAAACACGAATGGGTAAAGTGTCTCTGGATGTAAGGCAACAGGAGGTACCTTACTTCCATTAAAAACGCACAAGACAGCCTTAAAAAGGAATGGAATCCTGACACATGCTACAACATGGATGGACCTTGAAAACATTATGCTGAGTGAAATAAGCCAGACACAAAAGGACAAATATTGTATGAGTCCACTTACATGAGGGACCTAGGATGGGCACATTCATGGCGAAGGCAGCCACAATGGTGGTTACCAGGGGCTCAAGGGGCGGGCAGAAAATGGGGAGCTATTGTTGAATGGGTACAGAGTTTCAGTTTGACATGACAAAAACGTTCTGGAGATGGATGGTGGTGACGGTTGCACAACAACGTGAATGTACTTAATGCCACTTAATGTATACTTGAAAATAGTTAAAATGGTAAATGTTATAGTATGTATATGTTACCATGGTAACTCACACGCACATACAAACCAGAGATGTCTGTTGTTTTTACAAGAATAACATAATTGCCGGGAGGATTAGATGCTCCTGATGGCTGGCCCACACCCTCTCAACCCTGGAGAAAAAGCTACCAGAGAGGCTGTGGAGAGCACACAATCCAACCTAGGAAAGTAGGGTGATGTTGAGAGCTGGCTTGACTCTGGGACCACCATCAGCTGCCCCCACTCCAACTCCAGAGCAGTTCCAACCTTTCGCAAACTGGCAAGGAGATGAAATGGCACTATTTGTAAGCCCTGGGATGATCAGCGCCTTGGCCCCCTGCAACTCATTCAGTGCACACAGGCTGGAAAGCTCTGTGGCAGGAGCCCCGAGTATTCGTGTGCAGGTGCTAGAACGGGATGCAAATTTCTGCCCCTTAGCCCCCTTTTCTTTGCTACTTGAATTATAGCTTACTTTTGCATTAAATCCTATTTTTCTTGAGATTATACTTCAAAGTCCTAACTGCTCTAGGAGCTTTCTGATGTCTCCTCCACAGATCTTGACACACTCTGTCTTTGGCAGGTGGTGTCTGTGATGCCTGTGAATGACACTGGTAAGACGTGGAGCTGCAGGTGTAGGGCAGCGCTTCACTTAGGAGGGAAATTCTGCCAGAGCTTTCTGATTCAGGAAGAGAAAGCCACAAGTAGAGGACCTGGACTGATCATCTTGGCCTCGTGGGTTCAAGCCAATGTTACTGAGCAGAAGTGACATAGCCTGGGACAGAAAGCATGACAGCCCGTGTAACCCCAGTGGCTGCCGGGGCTGGGGAGGGAGCAGTGATTGACTAAGAACCAGGACACTTTGGGGGTGGGGTGCTGTTCTAAAACTGCAGTGAGGTGATGGTTGTACAACTGTATAAATTTACTAAGAATCATTGAACATTTTATAATATATGAATTATACCTCAATAATGCTGTTTGGAAAATAGAAATGTGACATTTGTAAAAACAAAACCAAAAACATTGGTATACTTAAGATGTGTTCCCTTTACTGTATGTTTGTTTTACTTTGATAAAAAGGTTTATCCAAAAAATGCATCAAGATCCAAAGATGTTGCAATCTGAAAGAAAAAAGTCCTATTCTTTGCAAGGTTTTTGGAAGGATCCAATAGATACTAGGTGGGAATGGCCTTGGGGGAAAAAATAGGTATCTACTAACTCATAGCTTTCTAATGGCTGCTAAGGACTCAGAGTGGAGACACTTGTCCAGATTTGCCACCTCTTAGCTAGCAGGAGAGACCTATTTCCTAGTCATTTTTAGTCTCCCCAACTGAACACCAGGCTACTGCCAAATATGTTTCTTAAAAAATGGGACCTAACTTCTGAATTGAGGTTCTGGTTCAGCAACTCATTAGGTTGTGATCTGAGACAAACTTGCCTTCTCTCTCTGGGTCTAATTTTTCCCATCCCTGAAAGCAGGATGTCATTCCCGCTGGTGACAAGTACAGTAGGAGCTTGGCTCACGGGGTAAGGGACTCGCTGAGCCTCACTCTCCTTTTCTGTAAACTGGGGCCATGGTAGATAGACTTTTGTGGTTCTGTCAGCCCAGCTTCTCTCCTCCACTCCTCCTGCTAACACCAGCCCCACTGGTTGGGGGAACTCGCCTGCCTCCCCCACGTGGTTCCATTTTGGCTGCATCAAGAGCTGATGAGCACACATGTGCATAGAGGGCAGTAAATCTCAATGGAAATCAAGCAGTGGGGAGGGGAGAGGAAGGGATGGGCAAAACCTACCTAACAGGTACCGTGTATGCCATCGGGGTGACAGGCCATGTAACCAAACACATTTGTACTCCTGTAATACTTTGAAATAAAAAAAGACTTCCGTGGCAGCAGCAGGGGCACCAAGGAGGATGAGCCAACAACAGAGCCTGAGGATGACACCGATGTCAGGATAAGACATGGGCAATCTGTGTCTGAAAGTCCCTGCATTCATACTTGTCCTACCAAAAGTGTATATTAATAAATCCCCTTCTTTACTTAAAAGCAGCAACTGCAATCCCCCCAGCTCTCAAGAAAAACAAACCCCATTCTCTCGATTTTGCTTGGGGCTGGCAGTCTGGTGGCAGCAAATCGCCTCGGGGGCTTAGTGTTAGTTAACCTCTCTCCCTCTAGCTCTGTGCCGAGAAACTCATGCAGCAGTCACACGTTTAAAGTTTAGAGAGGAGTCTAAAGGAAGATCAATTGCCACCATCAAGTTAGGGAGGCTCATTAGGGGAGCCAATGCCCAGGTTTTAATTCTTTGCACACTAAAGTCTAAAGAACAGCAACAGAGAGGCACCAGGGCAAGAGTAAGGGCCCAGGAAGCGGTTATTTTTAAAACAATTCAGAGAAGGGAGGATTTTATTTGTTTACTGGATAGCCTTTTAAATTGTTTCAATTATTTCCCAAGACCACGTAAATATAACAAAAAGAAATTTCTACAGTTTTGAATAATTAAAAAAAAAACACATTTTTTTTTTTTTTCATTTAATTTCTCTAAGGTCAGAAGCTTGGCTTTGGTGGAGGTCAGAGCAAAATGTCATCCCACGCAGAGGGAGGCAGGGTTTTCCTCTGAAAAGCCTTTTCTCCCAATCCGTCTTACTTTTCATTACCCCAGTAGCTGTCTGGCAATGGCTGTCTCAGAGTGGGAAATGAGATGGGATGACTAGCTGAATGCTAGTGCCCAGATTGGGATTTGGCCACTCCGGGAGCAGGAGCTCAGGCCCACGCAGACTGGGGTGAGGGGTGCTGAGTGGCCCAGGTTATCATAGCTCTGTTGACCAGTCCATCATCTGAGGAAGGGAGGAAGAATGGATAGAGCAGAACGTAATCTAGGAATGGTCATGCCCTGTGGAAATGGCATGAACTCTGGTGAATCATTAAGTCATTTCACAAATAAGAACAGGTACCTGGATAAACACTCAGAAATTGATAAAATGTGCAGCCTGGGATGAGTTTGGAGCTGGTATAGTTGTGTAGCCCAAACCACTGGCAGGACCCTTGCTGTAGCCCAGAGGCCGTCTGAACCACAGCTGTGCCTGTAACATCATCCAGTCAGCTCCTCCATCCCCCATCAAATGAGCTGAGCTCCAAATTACACGACTTGGCAAGTTAAGTTACCTTAAGAAAGTATATCAAGGCTAGGGAGTCTTTGGTTACTTTGTGTAAGAAGATAGTCATTGGTTATATCTTAACCTCAGTGCTACCTCGGTCTTGCAAAGCCAAACTCAGTCTTGGGGTGGCTCTGTTAGGTGGAAGAGGGTCATCTAATTATTTTTTTTCAGGGTTTCAAAATGGTGTTCCCTGAACATTTTCTGTCCCCCACACTTCTCCTTGAGATTTACTAAGGTCAGCCATTGTCTTACTCTCAATTTGTCATTTGCCACTTTTTTCTATCTGAAGTACTCAGCAATCAGTGTGGGTGTTGGAGAGATCCTGTCCCCCAAATCTCTTGTCACTCTTCCCCCAATCTCTGGTCCTGATCTTTCTGCAGACAGCGGAACAGTGTCCTATGTAGGCCACTGCCCTACATATACCCAGCTTCTATTTATTTATACTGAACATGGATTTCATAAAAGTTGTAGACCATCACCCACAATTGACAAGAATAAAAAGACCCTCACACAATGGTTTTCTATGGCATTTAATCAGCGTTTGCCATTGATGGCAGCATGGCTTCGTTCTTCTCAGACACTGAGCTCCTAGAATCTACAGCTTGCTTCTACTATTCACCATAGATGGCGTGTGCTGGTGCTGCAAGTAGAGCGTTACTCTTGCCAGCCTGAGACCTGCTGCCCTTAGAACTGCAGAATTTTCCTGACTAGTGCAACATAGTGGCTATCCGGGGGTGGCTTCCTTTGACTCCCAGGCTGCAGGAACTTCTTAATTGTGGGGATGTTGCTGATTCTTGTTTTAAATGCCTAAAACGAAAAACAGTAAAATCAGGACCTCAATAGCAATAACAACCTTTAAGAAAAAGCAAAACTTTGTCATGAGTGGAGGGTGCTTAGATTTTCAGTTTATGGAGCCTAGTGTGTTGAATCTGAGTTAATCCTTCAATAAGTGCTTGCTAGATGTTCTTGGGATAATACCAGGACGATGCTATTGTTGACGAGTTTAGCATGAGTTAAATTATCTTATTAAAAAGTCATTGTCACAATCAGGCAGTGCATATCAACACTGCTAAAATATTTATATTCTTTGACCTATTAATTCTTGTTCTGGGAATTATTATAAAGGAATAAGTAAGGGTGTGAGCAAATAAAGAGCTATAAGAATGTTAACACAGTGAAAAATTGAACATAACCTATGTTTCTAGGAAAAGGAAACTGGTTCGGAAATTATGGTATATCCCTGCAAAGAATGTATGCCAGTAATTTAAAATGCTGTTACATAATAGGAAAAAGAGAGGACCCTGTACTGACAGGGAAAGCTCTTTAGAAGCAATGTTTAGTGGAAAAACCCGGGACAAAACAGAATATATACTATTTTCTGTTTTGTGTAAGAAAATGGGAGTAAAGGGGAGAATAAGAATATATATTCCTATTTGCTTATATCTGCATAAATAGGAGCCCTGGAAGGATACACAGGAAACCAATAAAAGCAGAGAGCTGGAAGGTGGGAGAGCAGTGGTGGGAATGAGACTTCTCAATTTATGCCCTTTTTAGATAACTCCGATTTTTCAAAAAGATGTGATTCTATTACTTAATGAAAATAAAATAGCATAACATTGCATAAGAATATTTGTTGACATGTACATATATTCACAATAATTGAAAAGAATGTCAAAAGCGGGCTGCCAAACGATCTCTAGTATGATCCTATTTGGGGGAAAAATGCGAAATAATAGGTCAGGAAATCTCATGCAGTAACCTTTGGCTGCTGGAATTACAGGCCTTTTTTTTTCCTTTTCTTTTTTCCATTTATATAAATGTCTAAGGTAGCTACAGGAACTTGCATTTCTTTTGTAATAAGGAAAAAAATGCTATTCTTGAACTACAAAACCCATGGTCACCTATGAGCTAAAATGTTTCTAAGGAATTGGAGCAGAGGCCAGGCAAGATCTGGCAGTGGCAGCGTTCTGTCTGAGGGCAGGGGCAGTGCAACGGGGGACTGGCAGTGCCGCCCACGCAGAAGCGCTGAGCAGGGTGGGCAGCATCGAGGGACTGACAGTGGCCCGAGTTGTCTGGTAGAAGCTGCAGAGGGAGGCAACGAAAACAGACTTGTCAGCCTTGCTTTGTCAGGAAAAAATGCTCCAAGTCCTAAAAAGGGAAAGTACTAAATGTTCAAGCCAGAATCAAAATAATCTATATTTTCTCCCTTCACGAGGTTTTTATTTCCTAACAGATCCCATAGTCTAAAAAAGAGAAAATAACCAAAATGAATAAAAT
>RJWJ010041781.1:0-13344 GCA_004363605.1 Indri indri | reverse complement strand
AAAAAAAAAAAAAAAAAAAAAAGAGAAAATTATTAGGAAAGAATATGCAAAGTGACCCAAGTAAAAAGTAGTTAGTTGTCTGATGTGAAGAGCCAGAAACACCTTTAAACACTCCTTTAAACAGCTAGCACCAGAAACCCCCTCCCCCTCCAATACCTAAGCTTGGAGCTACTGAAGTTCCACGTGTAGCTCAGTAGAACATACATAGCTCAGCAGAACCAAAATGAATCGCTGGGCTGCAGTGCAGTGACACGCAGGCTTAAGGATGCACGATTATGGGGACTAGATATAAGCATACCCCATACACTGTATTAGGCAGGAAAGGACACAGGATTACATATGGTAGGATTCCATTTATTTTCTAGGACAAGCAAATCTAATCTGTAGTGATAGAAATCAGATCAGTGATTGCCTGGGGCAGGTATGTGTGGTAGGGCAGATTTGACTGCACCAGGCATTAGGGAACCTTCCGTAGGAATAGAAATTACAATATTTATATTTTGTTTGGGGTGGTGATTATAAACATGTATACAGTTGTCAAAACTCAACTACATACTTAAAATCTGTGCACTTAACTGTATTCAAATTATACTGCAATAAAGTTGAGGTTTTTTTAAAAGGTTGGTAAGTATAATATATTCTATCAAGATTTCTTCTCAAAATGGGCAAATTAAAAATCGAGGGCACCAGGAGGCTGAGGTGGGAGGATCACTTGAGCCCAAGAGTTTGAGGTTTCAGTGAGGTATGATCAGGCCACTGCACTCCAGCTTGGGTGACAGAGCCAGACCCTGTCTCTTAAAACAAAAAAAAAATTGAGGCCACAGTGCTAAACTGCATTAAATGGAAATCTTGGTTATCCATAAGATCTGCTTCCAAGTAAGTTTCAGAGAGCCAAAATTTTATCATTCACCCTAAGCAGAGACTGTAGCAGTAACACTTCGCACCTAATTATTTTTTTCTCCCTTTTTGCAAGACTTGTCAAAACTTGACCAGCGATTAATATTACCTTCAGTAACTATAACTTATTAAGTTGTTATAAAAATATTTCTGCGGGTCTCTCCTTGCAGCGGCCGCATGAGAGCAGAGTATGAGCTGCAGCAGTGGGCGTCATGGCAGGACAAGCATTTAGAAAGCTTCTTCCACTTTTTGACGGAGTACTGGTTGAAAGGAGTGCAGCCGAAACTGTAACCAAAGGAGGCATTATGCTTCCAGAAAAACCTCAAGGAAAAGTGTTGCAAGCAACAGTAGTGGCTGCTGGATCGGGCTCTGAAGGAAAGGGTGGAGAGAGTCAACCACTTAGTGTGAAAGTTGCAGATAAAGTTCTCCCAGAATACGGAGGCACCAAAGCAGTTCTAGATGACAAGGATTATTTCTTATTTAGAGATGGTGATATTCTTGGAAAGTATGTCGACTGAAATAAATCACTACTGAAATGGCACTGACATGAAACTCATTCCACAGAAGTTCTGAAATCTTTCCTCATGTAAATAATTTCCATGTCTTTTATAATAAACTAATGATACCTAAACTGCTTTAAAAAATGTTTTTCCTTCCATAGAATTAAAAGAAATTATTTCCACATCCTCTCTACAAAGCAGGTGTGGTACAAAAAACTTCCCAAGAAGTAAAACTGAACTATCAAGAGGTAATCCTCAAAGGAAACATAATGTCAGTCAATGGCTTCAATGGCTGTTGCTAAACCTACATTTAAATTTATCTAAATGCTACTTCTACAAAAATGCATACAACAGAACTTGTCAAATACATGGAATAAAGCCAATTAAGTTTCTTCAAGAATTAACAAGGGTGAACACCTACCAAACTGTATGTGGTAAAGCAATTTTAAATTCTTAAAAGATAAAGAATATCTCTTTGTTGTAAGGGAACACATCTGACAACACTGTCAATATTACACATGTACCAAGAGACTTTAAAAAGATTCATATTTTGACACTTTTAGGAATTTATCGTACGGAAATAGTCATAAATGACTATTTGGTACACATTTGGTATCTACTGGTGCTTTATTTAAAAAAGAAAAAAGCAAAGCCACTGAAACAATCTAAGGGTCTAAACTAGAGGAATAATTACATAAATCATGATCCATCTATAATAGTATGACCAAGATTTGAACCCAGGGAGCCTAGATTTAGAGATCAAAATTCCAACTAACACACTATATTTGGCTTTACCTATTTCATCATTCACAGCGTTAATAAGGAGGAAGGAATTTATCAATATTCGAGGGCAAAGGAAACAAATACACAGAAGGTCAGGGACAATAAAGGTCTAGGTCCCAGGAAAAGAAAACAACCAAAAGGCTATATACTCTATCTTCTTGACTCACAAAGGAAAAAGAAATTCTAAATTCAGTATTGGCAATCATTTTGAGGAAGTAATTAATATAAATCACTACCCTTTCTTTGTGTCTCTAGGTTACCTTTTCACTCTAGATATGCCAATATATTTAACATGAACTCAATCACTATTTAGGGAGCCATATTCAAAGGTTCTCTTTAAGTTATTTAACTAAGCAGGACACTCAACTCCCTTGGCACTAATTGCTGGCTTCGTAACTCACCATTTTTTAACCTCTCTACCACAGAAACGGGAAAGGTTTAGAAATGTTAAAGGCAATCCTAAAAAAGTTTCTTCCCAGAAATCATGAGGATACTGGGAAACCAGGCCTCTGGATGTAGCGATGAGGCCTCAAATCTCCAAGGAACAGGACTACAGACCCTGAAGAGAAAAAGGATCTCACCTATTTGAAGTAAAGCACAATTTCCTTTTCCTATTTAAAGGAAATAAACCTCAGCTACATTTATAAAAGTTAGTATCAGGCAACGTACAAAACCTATACTAAAATTCTGAATGATCGCATTTTCCTTTTTACCTTACTCAAGTCAGGTTACCAGTGCCATTTTCTGGTAGTATCACTAAGGTTAACTTTACCACCATTACATACCTTTGCTACTGCTTGTGGCCATCAAAAAATATACGTAAGAGAAAAAGTCAGAACACTTTGAGATAATCACAACTGAATACAGTATGTGACTCCCACACTGCATTATACAAAATGGCAAATATATCAAGAATGGTAACATACACTCTCTCACTCAGTTAAGATGCACTACAATTTGTTACCGTGACCAGCAAGCCAACGAGTTGTTTTTTTTTTTTGTTTAAAGAGGAGTTGGGGATGGGGTTTAAAGCTGGAAGAGCGCTTAATTGAGTATGTCACACTTCACTTATCAAACCCTCGGTTTCCCGACCTGTGAACATTAGAAAATGAAAAAATACAGAACACTTCATGATTTGCATGTCATCCTTGAGCTGGGTCATGGCTAATCTTCTTGGTATTGTTCTAATTTTAGTATATGTGCTGCTGAAGCGAGCACACAGTTTTGGTGGTTTGTTTTTAAGTAGAGACAGGGTTTCACTCTTGCTCACGCTGGTCTCCTCAAATTCCTGACCTCAAGCGATCCTCCCACCTCAGCCTCCCAGAGTGCTAGGATTACAGTCGTGAGCCACCACACCTGGCCAAGCACACAGTTTTAATGTATATTCTGAACCAATCTATCAACAAAAATGTATTATAATAAAAATCTCTTTGTATACCTAGTGGTTAGGATATAGATGCCATACCACCAGGATTTTCTAGAATGCAAAATGCTGGGTTTTCGGATTTTTACTAGACTTGAAAGTACTACACGTCACATTTTTTCCAAGAATTCACATACACATAACTACTAAATTACGTCATTTCAACTGCAGCCCCACATTTCACACAGGGTACCAAATGATAATTTTACTGTACACTAACACATTTTGGGGAGAAAACAAGATAATCTCTTATCATTTAGAAACATTTCACTTTGTCTTATTCTACTTCAGAGTGAAAGCAGTGATTTCAGATACTGTAGAATACTTTACTTTTGTTCCCTGCATTCTTTTATACGGTATTATTTCTTAAGGTAAATTTAAGTTTACTAAGGTAAACTTACTAAGGTGCCCGAGTTTCACAGTACCGTAAAATAACTGGAAAAATGCTAGGATTTTGTAAAACTGAGGATTATAAATCACTGCCCTGGAATCACCCAGAAAATGTTGTTTGTCTGTGAGTATTCTCTGGAAGAACATATAAAATATGAAGGAAACTATGGGCCATGTAATACTGCCAGTGTGCTTATGAATTGTGCCCAAAATACCAGCCATGTACCAATTACACCTGAATTACTCTGAGTCGCAAAATTCTTTATTAAGAATACATAGCTGAAAGTAGTTCATCCAAGGTTCCTATTTCAGCAGCATACTGAGTGAAAACACTGGGCCAAAAGGGCAGGGCAGAAAGTTGAATCAAGAAGGGGAAAGAAATGAATCTTAAATTCAGCTAGTTAAAAAAAAAATGATAGAAAAGTCACTAACTTAGACTAAAAGCCAAATGCCTACTAATAAATAAGGTTCAACAGTAAACAGGGAAAAAATCCTCATTTATTCAAAAACTTCTTAAGTGCCCACAGCTAGGCACTGTAGGCACCAACACAAAACGGCTTCTAAGTGAATTAATTAGCCATTCATCTTACACACATTCCTACCCCAAATAAAAGACAATTTAGTAAAAAAAATAAAAATAAATAAAAATAAATGACATTGTCTATAATCAATTCTCACTTTATAAACCACACTTCAGAAATTAATCACTGGTTGTAAATAGATGCCTTAAACACATAAGCACGCTCCAACAGGAACATCACCACGAAAGGCCAATTATACACAGGGCCTAGAAAGTAGCAGCTACAATCCACTCCCACCCACCTCCAACCTCCGCTCCAACTCCTCACCCCAATCATTTTTCTCCCAACCTAGAGAGCACATGAAAATGCGAGTAAGAATACTACAAAAATAACCTGAATCTGCTCAAATTAACTTTTTTGGTATATTATTTGCCAATTTCGAGAATTCACAATCAGTAGCAAAGTACCTTCAATATGCTTCAAAACTCTGTCTCTTGGCCAGGCGTGGTGGCTCACGCCTGTAATCCTAGCACTCTGGGAGGCCGAGGCTGGTGGATTGTTTGAGCTCAGGAGTTTGAGACCAGCCTGAGCAAGAGCGAGAACCTATCTCTACTAAAAAAAAATTGAAAGAAATTATCTGGACAACTAAAAATACATAGAAAAAATTAGCCGGGCATGGTGGCGCATGCCTGTAGTCCCAGCTACTCGGGAGGCTGAGGCAGGAGGATCGCTTGAGCCCAGGAGTTTGAGGTTGCTGTGAGCTAGGCTAACACATCAGCACTCACTCTAGCCCGGGCAACAGAGTGAGACTCTTGTCTCAAAAAAAAAAAAACAAAAAAAAAAAAACAAAAAAAACCCAAAAAACTTTGTCTCTGAGAATCTCTGTCTTCCTAGGGATGTACATACAGTGAGTGATTAATAATCCTTCATCCAATGCGCATGAAATTTGGACCACACATCTAGCTTGCAGAGCAGTTTGGAGAGCAGGCCCAAAATGTGAAACTAAATATCAAATGAAAGACTAGATACAAGGTCCTGCAGCAAAGATGGTCCTGACACCAACATTTTGTTTTTCCTGCTGCTCAGATCCACAGGTCTGAACAATGCTAAAGGAGTTAAGCAAGCTAAGTAACTGCAGCGATAGTGAGCTTAATTAAATGAGGCAATCACAGCCGAGCTAGGGCAATACATTAAGGACATACTTAAGAACAATTACAAGTAACCAAAATAGACTGACTCTAGATCCTGAAGGGTTATTTGCCTGGAAACAAAGACATCTTGCATAGGAGTAAGTCATGCCCTCTGCTGACATCAGTACACAGCTTACTCCTGTTTTCCTCTACACTCTAGCTTCCAAGGTCAGAACTATAAACCTGCTTTCTTTGTTCTTCACCCTGTTCTCACAAGAACAATTTTGATTCAGCTCCCTTGATAGGAGGTCCACATCCCACCACAGGTAAGCCTCCTCCAAAACCAGCCTCACAACTGACTACAGGGAGAACTAAGGCAAAATGAAGATTTCCAAAAAGGTCAAAGAAAGGTGTGTGTGGCCCAAGAAAGGCTGGAGGTTAAGGCCAAACACTCTCAACCTCAGACTAGTTTTAAAGAGGGTATCAGGCATTTTCAGAAGAAAATTTTAACAATGACTAAGACTAATAAAAAAATCACACTGCTGCCTCCCTGCAAACAGGGAACATCCTCCTCAAAGGACAGAATGGAGATGCACAAATAGACTGGCTATACCCAGAATGCCACGAGAAAGGAAAGGGGGCAGCTCTGAACGGTGCCTCCTGAGAAGGTGGCCATGGTTCCATCCCCCCTCTCCACATAAGACACAATACACCACTGATAGAGACTCAAGTCATATTTAAGCTTCAAAAATTACTTCAGAGAGCCTTTTAGGCAGAATTTCCAGACACAATTCCCTCAACCCCAGAAATCCTATTTTTTTTTTTTTTTTTTTTGAGACAGAGTCTCACTCTGTTGCCCGGGCTAGAGTGCCGTGGAGTCAGCCTAGCTCACAGCAACCTCAAACTCCTGGGCTCAAGCGATCCTCCTGCCTCAGCCTCCCAAGTAGCTAGGACTACAGGCATGTACCACCAAGCCCGGCTAATTTTTTCCATATACATTTTTAGTTGTCCA
This sequence comes from Indri indri, assembly GCA_004363605.1. Classification (NCBI taxonomy): domain Eukaryota; kingdom Metazoa; phylum Chordata; class Mammalia; order Primates; family Indriidae; genus Indri; species Indri indri. The sequence goes on along the minus strand of RJWJ010041781.1, from coordinate 6,688 downwards.
GCTAATTTCTCTCCATTTTTTCAGTAGAGACGGGGTCTCGCTCTTGCTCAGGCTGGTCTCGAACTCCTGAGCTCAAACGATCCACCCGCCTCGGCCTCCCAGAGTGCTAGGATTACAGGTGTGAGCCACTGCGCCAGGCCTCTAATTTATCTTTCGCATAGTCTCCAGAACAGGGGCTCTCACCTTTCCTCTGACCCCACAGCAATATCCTTCTGTCAGTTACCTTTGTTGAAGGTCGGAAAGGGAGCTGAAATAGCCCTCATCTCCCTCGCCCAACGTGAAAATCAGCAAATGCTACAGAATTTTGAGCTGGGAGCCAAAGGCCTCTTTAGCCCTAAGAATGGGAGCTAAGCAAAATCCAGGCCTGCTTTAGGCATACACACAAAAAGTAGTTGCAAAATATGGGCTTAGGGCAGGGAATTAAAATGGAAAAAAAAGCTAGAAACAGAAAATGAAGTGAAGCTGTAAGAAACAGAATGACTTTACCAACTGGACTTAATCATATTATTAAGAATCAATGGTGGGCAGAGGCGGGCGGATTGTTTGAGCTCAGGAGTTCGAAACCAGCCTGAGCAAGAGCAAGACCCCGTCTCCACTAAAAATTGAAAGAAATTAATTGGACAACTAAAAATATATAGAAAAAATTAGCCGGGCATGGTGGCGCATGCCTGTAGTCCCAGCTACTGGGGAGGCTGAGGCAGAAGGATTGCGTGAGCCCAGGAGTTTGAGGTTGCTGTGAGCTAGGCTGACGCCACGGCACTCTAGCCCAGGCAACACAGCAAGACTGTCTCAAAAAAAAAAAAAAAAAAAAAGAATCAAGAATCAATGGTGACAGAGTTCTATAATTGTATTTTGGGAAACAGAATGGATGAACAGAAATGACCCTTCCCTAGTCATTTCTAGCTATCATAACTAGAATATCAAAACTGTAGCCACAGCTATGGATCACCATTTATTTGACACACAGAAGAAATAAGTCAAGTTTATTAGAATATTAGCCATGACATTATAGAATATTGGCTGTTAGAATACTTAAAAAATTAACTGGTACATAACCCTGAGAATGGAAATTTCACTATAAAGTTGTATCTTAAGGAAAGGGTAACATACACACATACACAAAGATGTCATCTTAGCGTTGTTAGTTTATGTAAGACTGAAAAAAAATTCAATGCCCAACAATAGGGAACTGGTTAAACAAATAATGGCATACCCATACCTGAATTATTATAATGACACTGCAGATCTGCATGTTAACATAAAAGATATTCATTCATTAACTAAAATCATAAATCATTTTATATTATACAACAGTATATTGTGACACCATATACTTTAAAAATATGGATTGGCATATATATAAATAGACCTATACAGGTTCAAAATAACTAATTGTAAATAATCGTCTATTTTCTTCATTTTGCTTATCTCAATTTTCTAAAGTTTTTACAATAAATGTTTTTGTGAGAAGGTACTGTTTTAAATTTCAACATTTACTTAAATTTAAAAAAATAAAAAGTTAAAACAGGAATCAAGATGCCAAGGGTCTGGATTTTACCAGATAAATGGGAAGAGAAGTCATACATTAAGGACCCACCTAATCCAAGTGTTCAGTTCTTCCCATCTTGTCTCTACACCTAACATTTCCAAGTCTATTTGATCCAAGCTGATAATTACTTTCAGTGAAACCGGCTTTCACATCCTGTGTCCATTACATCACATTCTTGCACTCAGGGGAGGCCCAGATGGATCTTTCACACTGGATTGGACAGCAGGAACTGATGGACTCGTTCCAAAGTGCTAAGCCACCATCTGCAGCCTTCTGTTAATTCTCTCCACCTCATCTGTCCCGTTCCCAATTCTTTTTATATACCCATTGCACAAGTAATCAAGATTTGCCCTCCAGGTGTCTTTTCCCATAAGTCAGGTAGAAATATAACATCAAATTAAATTATTCTCAAATAATTCACATTATTCTCTCAACCCAAAAACATTACTCTGGGCCTAATGCTAAAGCCCATGTAAGGTACTAAAAGAGTATAATATAATACATGGTCACTAATTACAAAGAACTTAAGAATCCAACTGATAAAACAGAACTCATAAATATGAAAACAATGAGAAAATGAGTAAGTCTTCAGCTGCCTACTAACTGATAGACTTGGCTCTCTTTGTTCTAATCCCAATTCAACCCACTACCTATAGTATGACCTTGGGCAATATCCTCATCTGTAAAACTATGAGTTACACCTAAATTATCTCTAACATTCTTTCCAGCTCTTACCTTCTGTAGTTCTAGAAACAATAGATCAGAGAAAGGAAAGATAAATGTGAACTTCCAGAATGTGTTACAAATTACCTATGAAAAGACAACAAGGAAGATTAAAAAACCAAGTGAATTTGGCAAGGAAAAAATTTTCAATCAATAAAAGCTTGTTTTTATTTTATATCAGAAATAAAATGGTGACCAGAAAGTAAATGAAAGAAAAGTATACTATTCTCCTTGCACTAGAAAAGAAAAAGTCCTGCACTACAAAAGGCCTATTATGTAAACAAATCTGCTGTCAGTAGAAGGGAGCAGTGACAAAGAAAATAAAGATATTAGATCAACTATTTGTTACCTACTAAGTGTGAAGAAGCTCTTTAATAGACACAGTTAAAAATACAAATATGGATAAAACACAGTCCCTGCTTTTTTTTTTTAAAGGCTGGTCAAGTGAAGCAGTGGAGTCCCTGCTTTTAGAAAGTTTATTTCATTCATTCATTAAATATTAAGTACTTACTATGTACAGGGACAATTCTAGGTACTGCAGATGCAAGAATGAACAGGATTGACAAGATCCCTGCTCTGATAGAACTCACATTTGTAAGGTGAAAACTGACAAAAATAGTAAACCAAAAAGATAACTCCAGAAAAAGAAACAGAAAAAGAGTAGTATGACAGAGACTGACTGGGTTGGGCAGAGAGGCAAGGGTACTACTTTAAACTGGGTGATCATGAACTACAGAATGTTAGTAATTATTGAAGCTGGGTGATGGAAATTCATTGTTATTCTCTCTATAAAACGTATTTACAATTACTAAAACAAACTATAGATAGTCAGGATGATCAAGGAAGGTTGCATTCATTGAGATGACATCTCAGCTGAGACCTGAAAACCAAGAACAGGTGCAAAGGCCCTAAAGAACGCAGTCTTTATGAGAATAAAAGAAAACTGATGTGACTGGAGCAAGGGGGAGAACAGCACAAGGCAAGGCCACAGATGCAAAAAGATTTTATAGGCCCCTGCTAAACAAGGGTAAGGGATTTATAACAGAATTTATTCTAAATGCAAGAGAAAGCCATAGGAGGATTTTAAGCAGGGATAAGAATATAGAAAGATACTGTACTTGTTTTTGTTTCACTGATTACAAGGCAACACAAGTTATGTGCTAAATTAGGTAACCTAAAATTTGTTCAGCAATGGGGTGAATTAATATTTTGGAGGCCCCTTTAACCTCCCTAAGCGTTTTATTTGAGCTGATACTAACATTAACTTCTAATTCCAAGCACATCAATCCAAAAACACTAATTCGGTACCTGGGAAGGTGGTTCAGAATCACTCTGGGTGAGAAAGAAATCAGTGTAACATTAAAAATTCTGTTACAAGGCTGGGCGCAATGGCTCACACCTGTAATCCTAGCACTCTGGGAGGCCGAGGCGGGCGGATTGTTTGAGCTCAGGAGTTCGAGACCAGCCTGAGCAAGAGCGAGACCCCCGTCTCTACTAAAAATACAAAGAAATTAATCGGACAACTAAAAATATATAGAAAAAATTAGCCGGGCATGGTGGCACATGCCTGTAGTCCCAGCTACTCGGGAGGCTTAGACGGAAGGATCGCCTGAGCCCAGGAGTTTGAGGTTGCTGTGAGCTAGGCTGACGGCACGGCACTCTAGCCCGGGCAACAGAGTGAGACTCTGTCTCAAAAAAAAAAAAAAAAAAAAAAATTCTGTTACAGACGCCCAACAAAACGCTGAGCAGACATGTGAGCTAGAATTTCTGACTTTAAAGAAGAATGGCATCTGGCTACTGTGACAGCTTTTCCATAAATAAAAAGGAAACTGAGGCTCAGGACAGATGAATGACTTGCTCAAATCACACAGCAAGTAAGAGGAAGAACACAGAAGCTGGGATGTGAAGTTCACTCTCCCAACTTCCTGGCCGGTGTTCTTCCCAGAACACCACGAAAACATTTAGAACCCATAGAGACAGAAATTGGTTGCCAAGGGATGGGGGCAGGAGGAAATGGAGAGTGACTGTTTAATGGGTACAGGGTCTCTCCTTTTGAGGTGATAAAAACATCTTGAAACTAGATAGAGATGACAGTTGCACGACATATTGAATCTACCAAATGCCACTGAATTGTACACTTTAAAATGGTTAATTTTGTTATGTGAATTTTGCCTCAAACTTTAAAAATGAAAATAATAATTTAGAGGTGATTACCAACAGCTGATGACAAGATTATATTAAGTCACCAAAGGAAGAGTTTTGGAGATCCATGTTCTAATCAAAACTCAAGTTGGCTTCCGATCAGGGTTTCTCAAGCTTGGCAGTACTGACGATTTGGGCCAGATGATTTTTTTGTTCTGAGGGGCTGTCTTATGCATTGTGGGGTATTTAGCAATATCCCTGGCCTCTACCCACTAGCACACCCTTCTTCCCGAGCTGTGGCAACCACACATGTCTCCAGACGCTGCCAGAGTCCTCTGAAGGGGCAAATCACCTCCTACTGAGAATCACCGTTAGACAAAATGCCTGACTTTTCTGCATCTTAATTTCCTCCACCAACAAGTTTGCTCATCTACAAAAACAGAGGCTGAAATAAGGTCATCTTATTCAAGGTCTCTTTCAATTCCGAAATTCTAGTCCATATTTTGTTCATCACCTATGATCTGTAATCCACCGCAATCTTCTCTTTCACCAACCTTTCTTTCTCTATATCTTAGCAGGCTGTTACAAGCACATGTTGAAATAACTAAGGTTTATAAGATTTTACAATGAAATCTCCTCAAAATAAAACTGGCTATGAAGAGGGTTTATCTTAAACTTATATCCAAAAGAAGTATTGGTATATAAAAAGCTTTTCCATTAAGACCCTAGGAACACTGTTAATAACATACTCAAGTTGATGAAGGACTATAGTTTCTGAACCTCTATTTTTTGTTTTATTTGTACTTAATATGCCTCTTAAATAAGGTACTTACCTTTGAAATTGACTGAAACATCTGCCTGTTAACCTCATCAGAGTTTTCAAGAAGGATTTCAGGCTCCTCCATCCTCACACAAGAATACCCAAGGCATGCCGGGCAGTAAAGGGTTAATTTAATTAGTTCTGTGTATGCTCAAAGAATTACAAGCAACTTCATTTAATTATTAAGTAGCCAATCAGGTAATCTCTGTGGTTGATTAGTGCACTAATGAAATAATGTCTTCCAGTTCAAAGCTGTCATTCCAATCAGGAGACTGCTCTTCAACTACAAGAGAAAGCTGGCAGGATTTCCAGACTCACGCTATGAATTTGGAAGAGGGAAATGAATCTATTTCATATTTCACCCCTTTTGTATTAAAAGATAAAGAAGTTTCTGAATTGACATTTACAGAATACTCAAGCCAACAACAGCAGAATATACACTCTTTTCAAGTGAACATGAAACATTTAACAAGAGGCACCATATTCTGGGCCATAAAACAAGTCTCAATAAATATAATAGGATGCAAGTCATACAAAGTATCTTGCCGGCCAAAATGGAATAAATTAGAAATCATTAACAGAAAGCTCTCAGGGAAATTCCCAAATATTTGAAAACTAAAATTCTTCACATTTTCAATATATTCATGCTTCTAAGTAACTCATATAAAATGCAGGGAAAAAAATCAACATGAAAATGGTTCTTCCCTAAGATGAGAGACAAGACAAGAATGTCTACTCTGGCCACTTCTGTCTGTCATCTACGGGAAGTTCCAGACAGTGCAATAAGGTAAGAAAAAGAAATGAGGCATCCAGTTGGGGAAAACAGGAAGCAGAACTGTCTTTATTCACAGATAACATGATCATCTATGAAGAAAATCCAATAAAATTCTACCAAAAAGCTGCTAAAAGAAGTTGAGTTTAGAAAAGTTACAGATACAAGATCAATATGTAAAACGCAATAATATTTGTATATATCAGCAACTGGAATTTTTAAAAAATGTACAAAATGTATGAAATACTTCATGATAAATCTGACAAAAGATGGGAGCCACCTCAACAGTGGAGAATATAAAACTTTTCTGTGAGAAATCAAAGAAAACATAAACAGAGAGACATACCACCATCATGGGTCAGAAGATTAAATAGTGTTAATCTGTCAATTTTCTACAAATTGATCAATATATTCAACATAACCACAATCAAAATGTCAGCAGGCTTTTTTGTAGAAACTGATAAATTCTAAAATTCACATGAAAGTGCAAAAGCTATAACTTAGAAAACAAACAACAGGCCGGGCGCGGTGGCTCACGCCTGTAATCCCAGCTCTCTGGGAGGCCGAGGCGGGCGGATCGTCCTGAGCTCAGGAGTTCGAGACCAGCCTGAGCAAGAGCGAGACCCCGTCTCTACCAAAAATAGAAACAAATTAATTGGACAGCTAAAAATATATATAGAAA
>RJWJ010041780.1:0-13342 GCA_004363605.1 Indri indri | reverse complement strand
TCGTTTTCCTTAACTGGTGACATTAACTTCAATCACTTGGTTAAGGTAGTATCTGTTACATTTCTCAGCTATAAATTTACTATTTTTCTCTTTGTAGTTAAAAGTATCTTGTAGGGAGATAATTTAAGATTATGTAGTTATTTTATTTCTAACCAAATGTTTTAGCATCCATTAATTTTTCTTCCTGAAACTGTCATTACTATGGAGATTACCAAATGATGAGTTTTAATTCCTTATTCCCTGAACATTTTGCATTTTGTATAATGAAAATTTTTCTTTCTTTTCTATATCTTTGTTTGTTTCTTTATTTGACTATATCAGTATAGACTCATGAATTGATCTTTTACTCAATGGTTCAAAATCCGTTACTGTGTTCATTTAAATGCTCAATTTGACCCAGATTTGGCAAGTGGGATCGTCTCCAAAATAACTTCTCCACATTTTAATATATGTAGTTGATTATTATACAACTAATAGTATCTCGAATAATGATTTCCAAGAAGCTAGAAATCTAAAATTACTATTATAAATATAAATCCTCCCTTTTCTCAATAAATTATTAAATATTTGGATTTCATTGAACACAAACTAAAGCAAGAATAGTATGCTAAATAAAATTTTACATAAAAATAATTGTTAGAAAATCCGTAAATCATTTTAGTCAACATAGATATACTAACTAGAAAAAAAAATTTTTTTTTACTTTCATTTTCCTAAGGAAACAAAGGATTGACTGAGATAATAAAATTAGATCCTCAACCTGAGGCTACATTTGACTGTGAAAGCTCCAAATGAGGTGCTTGAATTTCCTCAACCTATGTTTGTCAAGCTTCAGTTTCTCTAGACTTCATCTGGAAGTGACCTCACATAATAATAACTCCTGAACTTAGTAGATATCTGTAATTTCTGAAGGTAATCATCATTCTTGCTTTATTTACTCCCTGCTGTGTTTGATGATTTAAGAACAACAGATAATGATGGCTAAATAATTAATCTAGGGTAGGAGATCTGAGTAGATTTTTTGTTGTCCTTTGCTACAATTTGAAGATTGTGAGAAAGAATGAAGAATTTTATGTTTTATTGCAAAAATGATTTTCTCAGTTATCATAACTTTTATGCCTGTGCTGTTATGGCCAAAGTTCTGGTGAGTACTCTAACAATAATAAAAAGGGAAAATTTTGGGAGATAATTGCCATGTTTGTTTTATTATACTGTTAATAAAATATTTGTTATTTTAACAGACACTCTAGATTATTAGGTATAATTTGATATTTTTATTGTTTTTACTTTTTAATCAAAAAGTTAAAAATTATGTATATTTATGGCACACAATATAATGTTTTTGATGTATATATATATATATACATTAATAGCTGTCGTTATCATGAGTCATCATGATCTCTTGAAATTATTCCTCTTGTCTAACTGAAATTTTGTGTCCTTTGACCAACATGGCACCAACTCCCAGCCTGAAGCCTCTGGTGACCACCATTTCACTCTCTGTTTCTATTTTCACTCTTTAACACTCCACATATAAGTGACATTATGCAGTATTTTATTTTCTGTTACTGGCTTATTTTATTTAACATAATGTCCTCCAGGTTTATCCATGTTGTCACAAATGACAGGATTTTCTTCTGGAGGCTGTGTAGTAGCACATTTTCTTTATTCATTACTTTGTTGATGGATACTTAGGTTACTTCCATGTCTAGGCTATTGTGCATAATGTTGCAGTGAACATAGGAGTGTGGATATCTGTTACACACATTAATTTAATATTCTTTGGATATGTACCCAATATTGGGAATCGTGGATCATATGGTAGCTCTACTTTTAATTTTTTGAGGAATCTCCAGACTGTTTTTTTAATAATGTCTGTATTAATTTACATTCCCACCAACAATGTACAAGGATTCCCTTTTCTCCACCACCTTTGCCATCTTTTGTCTTTTTTATAATAGTCATTTTAACAGATGTGAACAATAATCCCATTGTGGTTTTCATTTGCATTTCCCAGGTGATTTGTGATGTTGAACCTTTTTTCATATGCCTGTTGGCATTTTGTCTGTCTTCTTTTGAGAAATGTATATTCAGATCTCCTGCCCATTTTTAAATCAGGTTATTAGTTTACTTGTTATGAGTTTTTTAGTTCCCTGTATATTTTGGAATGAATAGCATTTGAATATTCTGTTGAAAAGAAGTTAGAAATTATAGAATGTCAAGAAAGAAGTTGGAAATTGAATTAATATCAATGACTACTCTTTAAAATGATACTGGTTACACAAATATTAATAATAACATGTATACTGCCAATATTGGCTAGCTCCTTAAACATCTTTTATTTCCAAAGATAACATAGTCATTGAAAATACTCTTCCTCAACATGTTTGCATATTTTTATCAATGTTAATTTTATTCTATTAGAAATATGTTATAAAATTTCATTTAAAAACCAGTTTATTTCCTAAAAACATTTCCTAAATAAATGAGTTTAAATCAACAGGAAAAGTATAGTCAACAAATACATCTCACATTGTTATAAAACCAAAAGAGACAAACAACAAAACTTCTGAAAATTGCTCTGTTGATAGTGTTGATCTCAAAATTGATCTCAGAACATCAATGAGATCTAAGATATGTAATTTTAGAGAAAATTACCCTTCATAGAAAATTGAGTAGTAGTTTCTTTCTACTGAAACACAATTACCTGTTCTTCTTAGTCAGAGATATAATATATTGAACAAAGGCATAGTATACTAATAATAATCACATTGCTGTGATGGCCTGACAAATATTTCAAGAAGACTTGTGACATAACCTGTGACAATTTCCACAGGGACAAAACATTTTTAAGGTAGTTGTGATTTTTGCAAAGGTAAGTTTATACTCCTTTACAATAATATTTTCAGGAGAGAATTATGCTGCTTTCTCTCTCTTTCTCCCTCTCTTCATCTCTTTCTTATGTATAAATCATGAGTTTAAATACTTACCTTTCCTTTTTTTCCTTCATGACTTGTGGTCAGATTAGGTGATTTTTCATGCAAAGACTAACAAATTATAATTTTCAAATAAATGCTTCTTCTATCCAAAAAATTAAAATTTGAGGACACATGACATTCAAAATTGCATCACACATTTCAAATTAATTTTGGTTTTTAAAATTACCCCCCAAAGAAATACAGATTTCCATGGGCACGTATGGATTTAAAAATATTGTGGTTTAATAAAATCATGATTGATAAAAAGAAAGATTTTTTACTTGTAAGGTCAAAATCTATGGACTTAGTATAAAATTAGAAAAAATATTATGTGTCACCTGAGGCTGAGATGACTACACTTGCTGATCTTAAGATCCAGAGGAAATCAATGGTACAAAAGTCTATTTTTAATCAGAAGTTCTTTCAAGCTCCGAGAATAATTTAATAACACTGTGACTAAATAATTTAAAAACACGAAGACCATGTTAATACATTGTAATTTTAACCAGAACAAGAATCAAATGTATGCTTTGCAAGGAAAGAAATAAAATATTAGGTGTGCATAGAACTAGCAATTATAGCCATGAGAGAGAAATCAAGTTATTTGATGAAACACTAAAAACATACAGAATGTTGTTTAGATGAGAGTAGACTTAAAGAAATCAAAGCAAAAGAAAAGCATTCAAGCAGCTTAAAACACATTTGATGTGAATCATAATGTTTCTAAAATGTATATCTGGCTGACCTGAGAAATAATACCTGGGTTTCTTCTTTTGTGTTGACTACCTTATATATTTATGCCTGGGTAATATAGATTAAAGTGTAAAGTACAAAGGGATTCAAAGCATGATGGCTTGTACTATTTTAGCTTTATTTTAATTGGCATGCCTAATATTTTTCTAGGCACTTTCTGCATCTTTAACATTTCTGACAAATTAATTTGTATGTAGGATTTTTTTACTATATCATGTACTTCATTATTTGGGGTGGGAAAAGGGGATTGCACTGGGAAAGGAGTTTAACCTACCTCAGAAAATGAATGGAAGTCTACAACCTTGCAAAGTCTTATTAATGGTTATGGATATGTTATAGTTGCATACTTTATAGGTTGCATGTGATGTTTTGATACAGGCATACAGTATGGATTAATCAAATCACAGTAATTGGAGTAAGCATCTCCTCAGGAATTTATCATTTCTTTGTGTTAGGCACATTCCAATCCCACCCTTTTAGTTATTTTAAAGTATATCCTCACTCACTGTTAATTATAGTCACTTTGCTGTGCTATCAAATACTGTTCATTCTATCTAACTATCAAACTGTATTTTTGTACCCATTAACCATACCCGCTTTATCTCCTCCTCCTGACCCCTGGCTACCCTTCCCAGCCTCTGGTTACCATCATTCGACACTCTGTCTCCATGAGATAAATTGTTTTCAATATTTAGCTGCTGCATATGAGTGAGAACATGTGAGATTTGTCTTTCTGTGTTTGGCTTATTTCACTTAAGATAATGTTCTCCAGTTCCATCTATGTTGTACATGGCAGGATTTCATTCATTTTGGTGGCTATATAATGTTTACATTGTGTATATATACCACAATTTTTTTATCCATTCATCTGTTGATGGACACTTAGCCGGGATTTGGAATCAACTGAAGTGTCCAGTCTTATTTACTTTTGATATAAATTCAGATAAAATCAGCAACTATTGAGCATCTCCTCTAAAAATGGTTTGCTCATCTATTTAGCATGATACTTTGAACCTTTTCTTCTGACTCTTAGAATTTTATTTTCTCTTGTTAACCATCATTGATATGTGCTGAAAAACTCAATATTTTGTTGCAATCTGACACTGTCCCTAGCAGAGCCTGAAGGTCTAGATTTATTTAGTAATTTTTCTCCCATCCCAAACTGTCTCAAGAATTTAGTTGTAAGAGCTGATTTTTTGGAAAGCATTGGTTTTTAACCCTGGTAATGCTCACACACCATTTTTTTAAGACATATATATTTTGTAAATTTTATCTTCATTGTCCTGAAATTAAATTCACAATAGTATAATATACCTCTCAATATTTTTTTTATTTCTTTTTTTTCTTTGAGATAAGGTCTCTCTATATTGTCCAGGGTGGCCTCAAACTTCTGGGCTCAAGTGATCCTCTCACCTCAGTATTCCAAGTACCAATATGCTCTCATAAGAAATAATAGAACTACAACAAAAAGGAGAAATCAAACAAAGGCAATTTACAGTGAACTCATCTGTATTTGATATGTAAATGCTTGGTCAAAACTCCACGAAGGACATAATGAGGCAGTCAGACACTTGCCTCAATATGCAGAACGACCACAAATAAGATTTCAACAAATATAGACAGATATAGGCATGTTATATTGGTACCTCTCATACAATAAATGTTGTTGCTATTCTTGACGTGGTTTTTTGAAGGTAAAGATACAAAGAATAACCTTAACTATAGTTTATTGTATTTATTTTTTCTTTAAAAAACATTGTTTTACAACTGTGTATGAGGACCTACAGTTGAGGAACATCAAACCAGCAAAAGTTGAGTATTAACGTTAATATATCTTTTTATGTACCAGATGCTGTTACTCTCTGATAAAATTCCAGTTATGTTGGTTTCATTTATTTACAAACTCATTAGTTCCTGTAAAACACCTTATATCCTCAGGAGATTAATATAGTGGATAATCTCCCACAGTAAAACAAAACAAAACAAAGTACAAACAAACAAACAAAATCCCCATTCTCTAATCCCATAGAGATTTTGAAATCTATACAAAGGGTAAAGACCTACATCAAAACAAAATCGAGACAATGTAATAATAGGTATTTAGTGAATAAGGATTAAATGGGGTATTAGTAAAGTTTTTAGTTAGGAAAGTCATCTTTGGAAGAAATGAGCATAAAACTAGACCAAGGAACCATGTGAGGAATGCCAAGCCATGAGGCTGAAGATTGACAGGATTAGAACACAGATGGTTGTGCAAAAAGGTCCTAATGTCTTTCACTTAGACCTTGCATTTGGTCAATAGCCAATAGAAACTGACGAACAGATGATAGGTTATTGAGCAGGGGAAAGAGATTATTAAAATACAGAAATAAACAGCCTAGGATAAAGACTGGAACTGAATGCGATTTTAATACGTTGAATTAATGAAGAAAAATATAGTATATAAAAATGATCTGGCAGCTATGTATTACACACTTTGGAAGAAAGTCACTATATGCAGAACACATCTAAGAAATGGAGATTTATTCTCCACTTCCTTTATAGCAGGATCTATATATAGTTATTTGGCATTCTTCTGTATGGGAAATTTGACATGCGTACATACTTGTCTCCCTCATTTATTCATTCAATCATTTATTTATATCAATATGTACTCATGATTAATTATTTTGTACTTTGGGCTATAATCCAATATAGTTTTATTTTCTTGCTCAAATTGTTCCATATTTGGCCATTACAAACTATTTTAGTTAGCTCTGCTATCCCTTTAACATGTCCCCATCAATGTGTGTTTGTGTCTGTGTGTGTGCCAGCACTTCCTTAGTTACTGGCACTATAAGATGTCCCAGGCTTATATTGTATTCCTGTCCCAGTCCTAAAATCTGCCATTTCTCCGAGAATCCTCAGGTGTTTTCATGGAATAGTATTAGAAACCAAGATCTGTGCACTAGGTGTGCTCAAGGTGTTTTTATTTGATGAGAATTATCTCACACATAGGTGGAATATAAAAGACACCTTCTGGGATCACTCGGAGGATTTTCTGACCCTTTAAATACTGTAAAATTCACAGACTTGTTATAACTTCTGGCTGCTTTAAAGCTTCTTCCGGTTATTGAATAAATTTTTGAAGTCTTATTAAACCGTGCTCCCATTTTTAGAAACAATGCTACATAGCAGTTTAGAACAGGGCCTGCCAAAGTTTGAATTCCAGTTCCTCACTAAATGGCTGTGTGACTATGAAGATGTTATTCAATCTCTCTATGCCCCTTTCTTCATCTATAAAGTAGTAATATGAATATTGCCTTAATTGTAGAGTTGTGAGGATTAAATGAATTAGTATAAGGAAAATTTTAGGACAGTGTTAGCATATAGTAAATAACTATTGTTAGCTACTATTATGTATATTTTTAGAACAAAAATATTATTTATTTTTCTATATTAACATATAGGAATTTGATTTCACAAGCAATGAAAGACATAGGTATACAAAAACTAAAGAGTGGCTTATTTTCCATTCATATGTTTATTCATTCAACATAAATTTATTGAGTCTATCATGTGTTCTGCAGCGTTACTGAGGATACCATGGAAAACAGACAAAGCCTCTGCTCTTATGGAGCTTACATTCTAGTGGTGGAGACAGGCAGAAAAGCAAATAAAAGGACATATAATTCCAGGTTATGGTAACTACTATACAAAAATAAAGATGGGAGATAAACAGAGAGAGTTCTTCAGGGGGAATGGAGAGTCTGCTATTTTAGGGAGTGATCATGGAAACCAGGTGACATTCAAAGAAAGTTCTGAATAAAATAAAGGAGCAAAGTCATGAAGATATCTTGCAGACAAGCATTTGAGACATAGGGAACAAAAGAGTGGTGAGAGATGAGAATAGGAAGTTAAGAGCAACCAGATATTGTGCCTCTACAAGAGGTTGTTCTAAGTGTGCTAGGAATCCAGTGGGAAAAAAAGGACACGATCTGATCTGATTTCTGTGTTGGCAAGATCACTGTGGCAGCTGTGTAGAGAGTGGGCTATGGGAGTCGGTGGGGGCACCTGATTATAGGTCATCACAGGAGTTCAGGGAAGAGATGAAGATGACTTGGAATAGGGGCTGTGGTGCTGCAGGAGCTGGTTGAATTCACTATCTGTATTTTCATTATCTATTTTGTTTACAGGGGAACAAAAGCAATCATCAGGATGTATAGATATGAGAGTATAGATCTGTTGTTCCTAGAGTTTATTGGCCATAAAAATAACACGGATGGTTTGTTAAAACACAGATCGCTGGTCTGCATGATCTGATTTATTTGATCTGCAATGGGACCTAAAAACTTGCATTTCTAACAAGTTTCTAAGTAATGCCAATGATGAATCCCAATTTAAGAACATTTGTCTCAGAGTCTGGAGGGGTGATTCTATTGGTTATGGACAGTAAATTATAACTTCTTTTATTAAAACTTCCATTTACATTTTTATCTCATTTTCAGCTATTGTATTTTATAGTGGAAATAATTTATTAGAATAGTACACACACACATATATATATAAAATTGATAATATAAATATATACTCTTGGCCAAACATGTCTTATTGATGATATGTAGTTAAAAATCTTCGAGAAAATTAGTCTTAGAGAATGGATTTAAATTTAAATTAGTTAATTTAATTTATTTCAATTTAAATTAATTAAGTTAGGGTATGTGTCTGTATGTTGATTTGTTAGGAGTAGCTGTTGAATAGCAAATATAAAACATTGTTTGAAGAAAGATTTGTCTAGGCTTACTAAAAAAGAATGATTATATCTCAAGTTGTAAATACAAAAAAAAGTCTCAATAAAAACATTGACTACAATAAAGAAATTGAAGAATTTGTGGTTCTGCTTTGTGTACATTTTATAAGTTCTGCATTTAATGCATTACATTTTAACTATCAATAGCACATCTAAATTGTGATCCCTAATAGCTATTAATCAGTTATTAATGATAACTTAGTAAAATGACAGATTAAGTCTGGATGTTTGGCCACCTTTATATTTTAATTTTTCATTTAAAAAATTGTACATAGGGGAAGGGAATGCATTGGTTCTTTCATGAGAATGTATCTCCTTTCCACTTACTTTTATTTATTTTTAACAGTGGATAACTATAGTTAGTTTAAAATTCATTTCATAAATTCTTTAATTAACCTAACCTAAAACAGTTTAAAATATTCATTTAATTGATTTTGAGTTTATACTTGGCTTTTCACAATGAGTAAACAATTTAATTCTATCAATTAAAATATTGAAACACTCAATGAAAAACAAAACAAATTTAAATCATTTATTTGTCTGCATTAATCAATTTAAATAAACCAAATTTTCAGTCAAGTGATTGTTCTAATTGGCTTTGTGTGCATGGTCCTGAAATTTCTGTTCTTTTATTAAAGTCTTTTTGCAAACATGGACTTAACATATTTCTTAACGCATTTATGTGTTCTCTGATATCTTACTATAGTTTACCTTTAATTTGCTTCATGATTCCTATTTTATCTCATTTAAGTTAAACTGTTCACCATTTATCTTTTAATGTAAGGTCCACAATCAGAAGGTTCTCAGGGTGGGGGTGGCAAGGTCTGGAGTGAAGTCAAGTATGAGTCACAAAGGCAAAAAAAGTAAATAAATATGCTCTGTGAGACTACACTATGAATTTTGGTTTGATTTTTTAAAGCTTCTACTTTGCAAAATGGGTAATATTGTCATTGAAAGAGAATTCCTTTTGTGTGTTCTTTTTATATCCCCAGCTTCATTAGATTTCATTTCCCTATATTAAATTTCAAAAGGCACTTAGCTGCCCATGTTCCTAGTTTATCCAAGTCATTCAAATCTTTAATGTTCAGCTTCTTGCAATGATGGCTCACCACTGCTTTCCAACAATCAGCAAATTACAGCCCCTTAATTAATGTGCACTCTACCAGGCTCTTGCTCTACCAGATCTTTGTGGGGGCAATCACTTCCCTACACTCCTGACTTCTGACACTACCTGGGAAACACTCCCTTTTTAACTGCTCAGCAAGTTTTTAAATCCACTTGCAGATTAACCTTTACTAGCCTATATTTTCTAGTGACTACAACTCAATAAAGTTCTTGTAAGAGTGAAGTAAATCTTGGGCTCAGTTTTTGTGCCCTAAATATTGACAATTCATTCCAATTTCTTTCTCCCTTGTTACTGGGAAGTTTTATCAAGTTTTGCTGATCTGTCTAATTAATTAATTGTTAAAATACACACACATACACAACAAACAACTTTATCTGAACGTGATGTCATAGGAACTTCCTTGGCTTTAGAAGCAAAATATCTTAATAAAATCTGTAGTAACTGACCATCAAATTCTTCCTCAATTCAATCTCCTCCCTTATCCTTTTAGGGAAAAGTAGATTGTTTAACAACCAGTGTTGTCCTTGACATCACCTGGAGAGTTAAAGTTTAATGTTTTGGAGGGAAGGTTTGAAAAAAAAGTGTGTCTGTCCCATTTTTTAATTTGCCTATGTTTGGTTTGATAATTTGAAAAGAATCATAATAATTCTGATGCATTGGACTACAGACATACAGTATGGTAAACTATCAATGGACTTTAAAAAATACTTTTTAAATTTATAGTTTAGTTCCAACTGTCAATAATGATTTGTTCAAAACAAACAAATATTAAACAAATATTGTCAGTTTGATGGAAAAGTTTTAATTGATGTATAATTAGTGTGATATACCACAAGGCACTCTATTTTGGAAAAACACAGAATAGGTCACTGGTGGACTCTGGAGAAATAAAACCTCACATGTAGCCCCTTCAATATCAAATATCAATATTTGTATAACTTTATAGATAATGTATTTAAGCCTTTGTCTTCCTAGATACTTAGATGCGGTCTGACATTTCATATACTTAATTTTCATAAAATGCATACAAGCATGTGATATATGAGGCTCCCTCTTAACTCACTTACCTGAGCTCAATGTGAATTTCATGTATCAGCTGGTGCTCAAACATTCCACGTGCTGTCTGTCATAGCATACTTCAATTTTTATCAGTGTTGTTTTTCCATCGGTATAAGCATAGGTTTTTGTATAAGTGCTTGAATAATATATTTTGCTCCCATTATCTTATAAAAAAAATATATAACCTGAAAAATATTTGTACTTGTGATACTACAATTTAGATAAATATAAAAGTTAATAGACATGTTCAAATTACTGACAGTTAAGCTTTAATGAGATATTTATTGGACCTAACTTGTCCCTTACATTCAATTATGAAAGCAAAAATAGAGCATGTAAGAAATTCTAGAAATAGGGTAAAGAGAATTAGGTCTTTCAGTAAAGGGTAGGGAATGGCCTCCAGATGCCTCCTATACCACAGAAAGTGCCCTGTGACTAAGCATCAGATAAAGGCTTTTCTTAAACATCTCTGACTGTACAAAAAAAAAAGTAAACTGGTTTGTCTTTATTAAATGACAATTTTTGATCATCCCAATTTTCTTGAAACTTTAGACATTTTATTTCATCAAAATAAATGTCACTGTATTTCAATGTTCCCCACATATTTACATGTCTGGTCATAAGATGAGCATCTAATTATACTGTGGCATTATTAAATGGAGTATTGACTCAAATGTGGGGTTTATGTTGATTAAGATGAATAGATGTCTCTGAAGCAGACTGATTATGCTCTAAATAGCTGTTCACATTTCAAAGAGAGGATTGCTCAAGCTAAAATAAAATCTCAACAAAAACATCCATTTACATTTCCTATCCTATTATTTTGTTTGGAATAAACACACAAGTAATTACCCTAACCTGCACTGAATTATTTTTATGGGATTCATAAATACATCTTAGGTTATGACCTGGTGTATTGTTTTTGACTGTTGAAAAGCTGGCTCAATTTCTAACCATTTCATTTTGGAAAATGGGCATCTCTATCCTTGTAACAACATAAACAGTAGTTTACATTGAAGCTTGCTGGAGCTGACTATAAACTTGAAATCCTTATCTTCCTTCATCCGTATCTACATGGTACTTGGTTATACATGAGAGTTTTGTCAATAAAATTATTTAGAATTTGAAAATCTGAAAAAAAAATTCTTCAAGGTCTACAATGGCTTCAGATTCTTTATAGATACACTCTATGTTTCAGCTAAGTCAATATTATTTAGATACATATATAGTCTAGTTATTTGCTATACACAACATGATTCTCTGAGCAGGTGCTGCATCAGTTTGGATTTTGTTACAAATACAGAATCTCAAGCTTGTCTTTATACCTCCAAAATCAGAATGGGCATTCGCAGAACACCCCCAGGTAATCCTATAATAATTCATGTTAAAGTTTGAGAAGCCCTCCTTTTTTTTCTGATTCTTGATGTATTGAGAGCTTGTAACTAAATTCTATTCATCCCAATGAACCATTCAATGTATCTGTGTACAGTTAGAGAGAGGATGACAACCGTGGTTCTCATTTCTTTGCTTAGCATTTATTCAGTAAGCAGGTCCTAGTACATGTCAGACTCTGTGATGGGTATGATCATACACGAATGGCCAGAACACTGCTCATGCCCTGTAGAAGTTTCATGTCCAGTGTAAGGACATAGAGGAACTATTACATTTCAGTATAACAAGTGCTTCTTCTAACAACTTAGAGTTGAGAAATTCACCTCCATATGGGAAAACTATTTTGAAAAGGGGTAGAAATAATTTGACAGAAATATTGGTCTATAAAGTGCCTCCTAAAGTCAAATAAACAAGTCTTAGAAATTTGATAAAGACTACGTTTAGCAAATTGTACTATAATTTGACTGATACACACACTCACACACACACACATTCGTGTCTACATGTATACAATGAATATATATATAATAAAATATAAATAAGCTAATACTTTAATACTTCTTGTATTTTTTTTTTTTTCTCCAGAGACAGAGTCTCACTCTATCACCACAGCTGGAGAGCAGTGGTACAATCAATCACTGCAGTCTCAAATTCCTGGGCTCAAGGGATCCTTCTGCCTCAGCCTCTTGAATATCTAGGGCCCCTTGGGCTAATTTTTTTTTTATTTTTTGTAGAGATAGAGTTGGCCTCACAAAGTGCTGGGATTACAGGCATGAGACCCCAAACCCAGCCTTTGTATATTCTATAAACACATTTTACATTTACATTTACATTTTAAAGACGAGGAGATTAAGAATAAAAGGGTTAAAATAGTTACCCCCAAGGTCACAGAATGAGGAAAAAGTCACTTAGGGATTCAACTTAATTTACGCCAATTTCATAAGTAAACATTTCCTCACTAGATCTAATTAGAGAACGTTCAAGGAATTAACATTGTAATATTTTTGGTTGTACTGCTCAAAAATTCTTGATTAAGGCCGGGCGCGGTGGCTCACGCCTGTAATCCTAGCACTCTGGGAGGCCGAGGTGGGCGGATCATTCTGAGCTCAGGAGTTCGAGACCAGCCTGAGCAAGAGCGAGACCCCGTCTCTACCAAAAATAGAAAGAAATTAATTGGACAGCTAAAAATATATATAGAAAAAATTAGCCGGGCATGGTGGCGCATGCCTGTAGTCCCAGCTACTC
>RJWJ010041779.1:0-13342 GCA_004363605.1 Indri indri | reverse complement strand
TTTGGCATGCCTCGCTGAGTGAGAGGCTGAGTGACCATGATGAAATTTATACCAGATGAATCTTGGCCCTTTGACAAAAATCTCAAAAGGCCTCAATCCCTGGTAAATTCCCACATAACTTTCTTTTGCTGTGAGAAACAAAGTGGCCTGTCTCCCCTGAATGACATTGAAGAGGGATACATATTAAAAGAATAAGTAAAAAGGATTCCTAGCCAAAGGGGGTTTAAACAGAGGATTTTTACATGTTATTAATTCTTCCTCCAGGACAGATATGCACATATCTCACAGGTAGAATGCATTCTTTTTTTTTTTTTTTTTTTTTTGAGGCATAATCTCACTTTCTTGCCTGGGCTAGAGTGCCGTGGCGTCAGCCTAGCTTACAGCAACCTCAAACTCCTGGGTTCAAACGATCCTCCTGCCTCAGCCTCTGGGTAGCTAGGACTACAAGCACATGCCACCGTGCCCAGCTAATTTTTTCTATTTTTAGTTGTTTGGCTAATTTCTTTCTATTTATAGTAGAGATGGGGTCTTGCTCTTGCTCAGGCTGGTCTTGAACTCCTGAGCTCAAGCAATGCTCCCGCCTTGGCCTCCCAGAATGCTAGGATTACAGGCATGAGCCATCGCACCAGCCGTAGAATGCATTCTTTAAGCATGTCTTAAACACCCTGTGCTCCTGGAAGAATGAAAAATTTCTTGGCAGGCCCCATGTAGGGATTTTCCCAAGAATCACCCATTACACCTAACTTTTATCCATTGTTCTATTTACACATTGGTGTTTTTCTTATTGTTTTGTAAAATTTTATAATATAGTGAAGACAGCTGCCACCAAGAGAAGTTTCATTTAGAACTAAAGAAAGAGGCTGGCTCCCCAACTCTATGCTGCCTACAAGAAACCCACTTCACCTTCACACACATGGACTGAAAGTGAAGGGGTAGAAAAATAATATTCCATGCGATTGGAAACCAACAAAGAGCAGAAGTAGCTATTATTTTATCAGATAAAATGACTATAAAACAAAAACTGTAAAAAAAGACAAAAACAAAGTCGTTATCTAATGATAAAAAGGTCAATTCAGCAAGAGGATATAACAATCATAAATTGTTACACACCCAATACCAGCACTCCCAAGTATCTAAAGCAAACATTAACAGCTCTAAAGGGAGAGATAGACTACAATACCATAATATTATCATAGGGGACTTCTTTACCCCATTCTTAGTAATGGACAGATCATCCAAACAGGAACAAAGAAACATTGGAGTGAAACTACATGCTAGAGACAAACAGGCCTGATTGACATTTACAGAACATTTTACCCAATGGCTCAGAATACATTCTTTTCATCAGCACATGGAATATTTTCCAGAGTAGACCATATCTTAGACTGCAAAACAAGTCTCAACAAATTTTAAAAAGTAGAAATCATGTCAAGTACCTCTTCTGACCATTATGGAATAAAACTAGAAATCAATTTTTTTAAAAAGAGGCTAAGAGAAAAGGATGGGGAGTGACTGCTAATGAGTACAGAGTTCCTTTTTTGCAATGGTGAAATGTTCTGGAATTAGACAGTGGTAATGGTTTCACAACTCGATGAATATACCAAAAACCACTGAACTGCATAGTTTAGCTTAAACTGATGAATTTCATGTATTGACGAAGACACTCTTCCTTGATCAAACTTTAATCAAGCTCTTCTGGACTCTTTTTTCCACTATGCCTAGACCTTGGCTCCCCTCTCCTCCATCCTTGCCAGGCCTACATTGCCCAGTTTCAGAAAGAATCCCAATAAGTCGGTGTGTTTATAAATCAGTGTATTTATTTATTTACTTAATTTTTTAAAATGCTAGGTCAATTTAAAGAGAATCCTCAACCCTCAATATCATCCTGTATATCTGATCAAACTCCTCATCTCTCACCCTGATGTCTAAATCCTTGGCCTGGCTTCAGCAAGAATTCTGTTAAGTATTAATAGTTTAGCAACAATCCTCCTGTCTTTGATGTCTCTCTCCTCTTAGTAATTTTCCATTCACTGACTCCTTCACTCAGCTAGTTGGCTTTAAGTCCCCAGCTATCTTTGCTGTATTCAGAGTTGAGCCAAATCTCTCTCTCCTCTATTGCAATAGTTTCAAAACCTATAGAAATAGTCTTGAATAAAATCTTCCTTATCACTTTAACAAGTGTCAGAATAATTTTTTCTTTAACAGTATGTTAATTGTATCTCAATAAAGTTCTTATAAAAAAACTAAATAGAAAATCTTGTCTGTCTTATACCTATCACTAAACTCTACATAACTTTAAAAGTACCAATCACATAATACTTAAAATACTAAGTACTGTTTATCATTGATTTGCCTAAATCTAGGTATAATTTTATAATTTAAATCCCAATTGATACGCAATTGGAAGAAAAATTAAAAAAGAAATTATTACAAATAGATAATCATATAGGTGAAATCAATCATTGGCAAACTGTCTATATCGAGTATTAGACTATTTTCTCCCTCCTATGGAACGGTACATACATTTCTTATTTACTTTTCTTACTTAATTTTTTTAAAATTATGAAATAATAAATGTATATTATAATATTTCAAAACAGAATAGGAATGTATAAGAAAAAAAGTGGACAATAAGCCACCTCTCTTTTCTCCCCCAGTTTCACCCCTACTAGGTAACCAATATTAACCTTTTGATATATATCCTTCCACATCTTTCTCTTTCTTATACTCATATGAATGAGCAGATTTTTAAATTAAAAAGCACACTATACCTATTTTTTCACTTATTTATATATAATGGACATCCCTCCAGGTCAATCATATAGCTCTAATTCATTTTTTTAAATAGCTGTATGTTTTTCTTTTCTTTTCTTTTCTGTTTGAGACAGGGTCTTGCTCTGTTGCCCAGGCTGGAGTACAGTGGCATGATTATATCGATAGCTCACTACAGCTTCGAACTCCTGGGCTCAAGTGACCCTCCTGCCTTGGCCTCCCGAGTAGCTAGGACTACAGGTGGATACCACCATGCTGGCTAATTTTTAAAAAGTTTTTCATAGAGATAAAGTCTCGCTATGTTGCCCAAGCTGGTATCAAATTCCTGGGCTCAAGCCATTCTCTCGCCTTGGCCTCCCAAAGAGCTGGCATTGTAGGTGTGACCCACTGTGCCCAGCCTGTTTTTCTCTTATAAAATTAACAATCACTCAAATACAGTATTCTTCTATTGACAGACATTTATTCTGTTTCTAGATTTTTGCCATTATGCTGCAATAAATATTTTGAACATATATCTAATACAAATTCATTTTTTTTCTATAGGCTAGATTCCCCAAAAGTAGGAATGCTGGATCAAAGGCTCTATGTATTTTGTTTGGATCTTTACAAATAAGCTTATTTTTTCCCCTGATAAAGAGAAAATTAGTAGATACCCAGTAGTGGGATTGCTGGGTTTAATAGTAAGTCTATTTTTATTTGAGGACTCAGCCACAAAAAGAAAAGAATTATCCTAAGTGAAGTATCTCAAGAATGGAAAAACAAATACCACATGTACTCTCTAATAAGTTGGAACTAATCATGGGCACATATAAGCACAGAGGGAAGTAAAAGTCATTGGAAATCAGGAAGGGGGAAGAGGAGGAAGGGAGGGGTAAAAACCTACTAACAGGTACAATGAACACTATTTGGGTGATGGGCAAACTAATAGCCCTGACTCAAGCATTATAAAAGCTATCCGTATAACAGAAACATTTGTACCCCCTTAATATTTTGAAATAAAAAAAAAACAGCAAAAAAGGAGAAAATTTAGAAAATACTGAAAAGTAAAAAGATTTTAAAAACCACATATATTGTTAACACATTGGTGTATTTCCTTCCAGTTCTCTTTCTATACCTATTTATGTTAGTTGTATTTTATAAATGTGATAATATTGTATTATTCCCAGCCTTTCTTTTTCTACTTAAAATTGTGGCATAAACATTTCCCGCATGTTATTAAACTTTGTAAACAATACTTTTAACAGCTTCATAATATCATCCATTAAACTACAGACTATCTTTTTGAATCTTTAATTTTACATCTAGCAATTCAATCCAATGGAATAATAATAGATTCAGACATTTGCTAATGTATATTTATGTACAAAGATATACACTGAAGCACTATTTGCTAAAGCAAAAACTAGGAGAACAACTTAAATGGTCAAACTCAGGGAATGACTAAATTATGCAACAGCACATAAAATTATAAAATTAAGGTTAAAATTAGGTGCGTATATTTTTATTTTCACAGATAAATCACTTTTATAAAAGTTGTACCAATTTATTCTTCCATCAGCAATATACACAAGTGTTCATTTCCTTGCTTCCTTGCCAGCAACAAATGTCTATAACAGTAGCTATTATTGTTATTAGGCACTATGTGCCAAGAGCTATCTAAAGTGCTTTATACATATTAATCAATCTAATGTTCATAATAACTCTAGTACAAAATTTATTACCAACACTAAGAAGGGCAGGAGGAGAAAAAACTCAAAATAAAACAATTCCACCTCTGCAGACAAGATAAACACTTTCTCATTTTGAGCAAATATGGGTTTATATAAAGAGAATTTTATCTTGGTCCCAAAACACTTTGTGTTGAATATTCTTAAAGCATGAAAATCTTTGGAATAAAGTTCAAAGGTTCTAGATAAGAAAACTTTCAGCTGGGCATGGTGGCTCATGCCTGTAATTCTAGCACTTTGGGAGTCCAAGGTGGGAGGATTCCTTGAGGCCAGGAGTTCGAGACCAGCCTGAACAAAAGTGAGATCCCGTTTCTACTAAAAATAGAAAAATTAGCCAGGCATGGTGGTGTGCGCCCATAGTCCCAGCCACTTGGGAGGCTGGGGCAGGAAGATTGCTTAAGCCCAGGAATTTGAGGTTCCAGTGAGCTATAATGATGCCACTGCACTCTAGCCCAAGCAACAGAGCGAGACCCTGTCTCAGAAAAAAAAAAAAAGAAAGAAAGAAAGAAAAAAGAAAACTTCCCTTGGCATGCCTTTGTTGTTGTTCAAGGATTTTCAGTGAACTCAATGTTAAGAAAGATTATAGGAGGAAGAATATGCTTACTATTTTGTAGATAAAGGTAACTAAAGCCCAGAAATCTTAGTTACTGTCCCAGCAGAACTAAGAGTAGGACCCAAATTTCTGACTTCTACTAACTTCCCTGGAAAGCACGTGTTCGGTTTGCTTTAGAAATCAAGGATTTCTGGTAAGAGTTTTATGGCACTTCAAAATATAACAAAACAAATAAACTTAAGATTACTCTGACCTGGTAATGACATCATAGAAATGCATTTTGTTTTCCCTCTCTTTGCTTAAATCTGACAGGAGATTTGTGAAAGTGCCTGAATCTTCCAATTCCGTAATGGTATTTGCAATCACATCACTTAAAAATTGCCTGTGAAGAAGAACAAAAAGATGAGTTAATAAATTATATTTCCCTACATTCACAAAGGGCTACAGAAGTCATACAAGTTAAGAGGGAACACCATAACTAAACTGGAATTATCCCAGGAAGGCAAAAATAGTGTAGCATTAGAAAATCTTAAATTAAAAAAAAGAAAATTTATTAATAGAACTCAACACATTAATAAAGGCTAAAGGAGACAAACCATATGATCATCTCAATGGATGCAGAAAAGGCTGAAAGGATGGCATTACTAATAAACCAGAAAAACAAAAGAAAAACAGAAAAAAAAAAGGACAGAAAGATCATTGCCCCATGTTTGATTAACCACATGACCTTAACTCACTGTCTTTAAGTTTAACCACATGGGCCTTAACTAGCTGTCTTTAAGTTTAATCACCTGAAGAGATTGTTTTTACAGCATTTGAAAAGAGCTGAGCAGATAGCTTCTTGACATCCACCAGACCAGACCTGTCAGATCACACTCCAGAGGAGACTGATGAGACAGCCTCAAGGAGAAGGGAAAAAAAAGGGAAAACCAAACACCCTGACATCTCACAGCTGTCTCCTGCATCAGTCTATAGCAACTAATTTTTCTTTACCCCTTTATAACCCACAATAAAAAGCCCAAGCTGCTTGTCCTCAGTGCAAGCACTCCTTTCTTTCGTGCTTCGCCCTTTTCCCTTTTTCTCTTGGGGAAAAGTAAAATAAACTTCTTCTTTCTATCTTAATCTTTGTGTGGAGAATTCTTTCTCATCCCATGACATGAGCTCCCACCCTAGCAAATGCATTTGGCAAAATTCAGTATCCACTCATCTTTTAAACACAAACACCAAAAAAACTCTTAGCAAGCTAGACAGAACCTGAAAAAAGTGTACATACCAAAGACCAGCAACAAATATTAAATGTACAGTATGATATCATATATATATATATATATATAACATTTTTTTTGAGAAGGAAAGAGGAGTTTATTAATTCGCCAGCAAATGAGGAGGCTGGCAGACTCATGTCTCAAAGTACCAACATCCTCATAACATTTAAAAACATTAAAACTACATGAATTATTTAAATAAAACACGTAAATACATAATGAAAGTATTACAACATACTACAGAATAACATATGACGAATTCAGAAGAGTGTTTAGCCTTGGGGCAACCGGAAAGGGACTGGGATTAGAAGCTTCAGTTATATCTGAAATATTTTATCTTTGAAAAAAAAAAAGCCACATCTCTAAACCAACCACGGTAAAATGTTAAAATCTGGTGTTACATACATAGGTATTCTTTATTTTATTCTTTACACTTTTCTGCATTTTTGAAATATTTCATAATTTTGAAAAAGTTAAATCATTTAAATTTTTTTTAAAAGGAACTAATCAAACTCTTCATATTTTAGACATGGGTACCCAGGCTCAGGATGATTAAGTGACTTGCCCAGGGTATAAACTAAAATAAAATCCTAAAATCCCGCACACCAATCTTGGCCAAAGGGGACCCCAGAAAAACTTTAAAACTGAGTTCCTGGCCAGGAAGGGAAGGGAAGTTGGACACAAGCTGGACAGTCAGATACTAAATCATTAACAGGACCTAAGGCCATGCAAGACAAAGGTTAAACCACGCCTGAAGGCTATTAATTTACTTAACAGAACACATTAAGTCCAGTATATGTCCCTGGCTTGTCTCTGACCAACAGACTTCCTTATCTTAAAATAGTCCAACTTTAGACAAGGCTTCATTTCTTTAACCAATTACAAATCAAAGAATCTTTGAACCCACCTATAACCTATAAGCTCCAGCCCCTGCTTGGAAACATTCTGCCTTTTTGGGCCAAACCAATGTATATCTTCCATGTATTGATTTATGACCTTATGTGTAATTCCTGTTTCCATAAATGTATAAAACCATACTGTAACCCTGGGCACATTTTCGCAGGACCTCGAGGCCATGTGCTCCAGGCTGTGGTTACACACACCGGCTCAGGATAAATCGCTTTAAATTATCTTACAGAGCTTGGGCCCTTTTTTCATTAATAAAGGTCACATAACTGGTTTGAGAAAGAACTGGAAATACATAACCCAGGTTTCCTGACCCCTAGTCCACTGTGCTTTATAATATTCTCCTAAGTGAAACAGTAGTTTAAAAACTACTGTTTGACCAGCCTGAGCAAGAGCGAGACCCCGTCTCTACCAAAAATACAAAGAAATTAATTGGACAGCTAAAAATATATATAGAAAAAATTAGCCAGGTATGGCGGTGCATGCCTGTAGTCCCAGCTACTCGGGAGGCTGAGGCAGGAGGATTGCTCGAGCCCAGGAGTTTGAGGTTGCTGTGAGCTACGGTGACGCCACGGCGCTCGCCCCAGGCAAGAGAGTGAGACTCTGTCTCAAAAAAAAAAAAAAGAAAAAAACCTACTGTTTATGTTTTGATATAAAGTTGGCAAGAATTATACTTAATATTTTACATAGCAATTGTTTAACAATAGTTCACATAAAAAGGTTCAATAACTGTATCAAGAAAAAAAAAAGTTTGCCTGCAATTCCAGTGATGCAGGGGGTGCCCCAATGAAGGGAGGAAGGTCCCCTGAACTCACAAATAGGTTCTTGGCTTTGCACTGGAAAGAATTATTTATTTATCGCAAGCCAACTAGTAACAGAAAGTTCATAGAGACAGACAACAGATCCCACTCCACAGAGTAGGGGTCCTTTTCTGAGCAAGAGGGGGACACCTTATAGGGCAATGGTAACGTTTTTTTTTTTTTTTTTGAGACAAACTCTCACTTTGTTGCCTGGGCTAGAGTGAGTGCCATGGCGTCAGCCTAGCTCACAGCACCCTCAGACTCTTGGGCTCAAGCAATCCTTCTGCCTCAGCCTCCCGAGTAGCTGGGATTACAGGCATGCGCCACCATGCCCAGCTAATTTTTTCTATATATTTGTAGTTGTCCAGCTAATTTCTTTCTACTTTTTTAGTAGAGACGGGGTCTCGCTCTTGCTCAGGCTGGTCTCGAACTCCTGAGCTCAAACGATCCTCCCGCCTCGGCCTCCCAGAGTGCCAGGATCACAGGTGTGAGAAACCGCACCTGGCCAATGGTAACGTTTTTATGTGTCCAAAAACCCTGTTCATGACCAACATTGTCTTGAGGTCAGGCCATAAAGGTTAATCATAAACTGCTGTCAGAGAAAAGTAAGCACAAACAGTTTGTAAGATGTCCTGCTTAGTAATTCTTGCATCCTTGGTGGTCTACTTCCTGCATCAGGGTAGTTAGGGTCTGGTATCAGCCAAAATGGCTGTACTCAGTTTTTCTTGACCTTCCTTTTTTTGCCTCATCCCTACATTACCAGCACTTTGGGAGGAGGCCAGGAGTTTCAGACTATTAGGCAAGTAGCCTTTGCCAGACCCCTAGGAAGATAAAGGAATGGAATGCAAAAGGGGAGCTTGCATTCGAAGCCAGAGCTGCAGGATGGATGTGACTGGGACAGGGGTTCTAGGGGATTTCGCTAGGTTGTTTAAAAAGAATTTATTACAAGCGGCTGTTCTGGCCCACTTATTTACTCCCCCTGGAAAAACCCTCTATAAAACCCACTGCTCTCCCCTTCCTGGGGTGGACGCTTTTTTTGGCCTCCACCCATCTGCACCCAGATGCTCAAAATAAACAGCATTTTGCTAAACCTGAGGCTCTGTATGTCTCCCTCTTGGCTCCAGACCTAACAAAGACCAGCCTGGGCAACTTAGTGAGACCCTGTCAAGAAAATAAATTTTAAAAATTAGCTGGGTGTGGTGGCACCTGCCTGCAGTCCCAGCTACTTGGGAGGCTGAGGCACAAGGATTGCTTGTGCCCAGCAGATTGAGGCTGCAGTGAGCCACCCTACTCTAGCCTGGGCTGGGCAACAGAGTGAAATGCCACTCTTAAAAAAAATAAAAATTAAAAAAAACAGTTAAGTATACTGAAGTCAAGAAACTGAAACATAAGAATTTGAGCAATAAGAACATATCTCTTGTGTAGTGTTAAATGAAATTGATAAAAGGCCTTTGGTTTGGATTGAGCTCCTGCAATAGCCCAACAGACTAACCCAAAACGGAGTTACTCTTGCTGAAGTTCCAGGCCACCAAGCCAAAACTCAGTTGTTTATCTGATCTTTCAAGAGATCTGGAGAAAAAGATAATAGCCAAATCCCCAAACAGGCCGATTTTAGCTGACATGATAAGGAAGTCCCCTCTGCTTTCATATTTATAAGGAAAGTAACTTTGAAATGAACAATCTGTGTTTCTTCTGTTTTTGCTTTCTTCAGCCCTTTCCGGCCTATAAACCCAACCTCCTGGCTGGGCACAGTGGCTCACACCTGTAATCCTAGCACTCTGGGAGGCTGAGGCGAGAGGATCGCTTGAGGTCAGGAGTTCATGACCAGCCTGAGCAAGAGCGAGACCCCGTCTCTACTAAAAAAATAGAAAGAAATTAGCCAGACAACTAAAATATATATAGAGAGAAAAAATTAGCCGGGCATGGTAGTGCATGCCTGTAGTTCCAGCTACTCGGGAGGCTCAGGCAGGATTGCTTGAGCCCAGGAGTTTGAGGTTGCTGTGAGCTAGGCTGATGCCACGGCATTCTAGCCTGGGCAACAGAGCAAGACTCTGTCTCAAAAAAAAGAAGAAAAATTAAATAAATAAATAAACCCAACCTCCTCTGCTCAGCTCATCAAAACAGTCCCATTTTATAGAATGAGATGTTGCCTGATTCTAGAGTCACAAATAAAAGCCAATTAAGATCTTTAAACTAATTTCATTGTAATTTTGTCTTCTGATAGTATTATTTATGATAAAATAATTTAAAATTCTTAATTCAGTACAATAAGATTATAATGCATAAAGATGACCAATAGCAAGGAAAGCATATACAAACTTGCTACAAATTCCCATTTTAAATTCATAGTTTTTATGCCCTTGATATTTTGATTTGTACTTTGATTCTGAATAACTGGTGGGGATATACATTTCACTATTATACATCACCCTGGGTTTCATGTGGAATATAAATCTGAGACTGATTCCGTAAAAATAATCTGAGACTGGTATTTTGGATCTCTCAGGAAAAGGCATGGGCCATTATACTGAGAATGAAAAGGACATTAACTAGTTGGGGCATTTTATAAGCAGAATACCCTTCAGTCACACAGGCAACTCTGGGCCAGACTGACTTAAGTAAGAGAGCTTACCCTTGGTCATGGTCTAATAAAGGGGTCAGCAAATTTTTTCTATAAGTGGACAAGTAAGTAGTAAATATTTTGGGATTTGTAGGCCGTAAGTGCACTTTTGCTAGTCAATTCTGCCACTGTAGCATGAAAGCAGTCATAAACAATGTGTAAACAAATGGGCAATGCTATGTTCCAACAAAACTTTTCAAAAACAGACTTCAGACTAGGTAATTGCTATAAACTCTCATTTATCCAAAGTCCTTACATTAATGTTGCACTCTCTTTTAAACTTAACAGGTTTCTTTGTTAGCAAGCCAGTTGAAAAGAAAAAACTGAATAATGAGACAATGGAAATTGCATCTGCCTTTAAGAAACCCTCGGGATTAAAATACAGTTTAGAATTTGGCTACTGTGATAGTAGCTGTTTCTTATTAATGGATAAAGCATCACAACAGCTACCAATGTGTGCCAGGTAATAGGCTAGTGCCTTATTTTTAATCCTTACATGAATGTTGCAAGATTGCTATTAGTAGTCTGATGGGAATAAGACCACCGGGGCTTAGGGACCGCATTTCTGAGGCCATGGGAGGAGAGGAGGTGAAGGAATGCTGCCTGAGCAGGAGCTAGAGATAAGCGCACAAGTTAACTGCCTAGTTGGGGGACATTCCAGCTATCTGGGAATACAGCAAAGCAGACTCCCACCTTAAAGACTGAGGGGCCTGATGCCCAAAAAGCTGCAGAGCGGCTTGACATGAAAGCCACCCACCGCTGTAAAGGAAGATTGTAAAATGTCAGCCCAGGAGAAGGGATGCCAGGCTCCAACTCTTAAAAAACACCAGATTGAGTTCCTTCCCTCCCCTTTCTCAGTAGAATGCCTCAGTTAATGGGGAACTACCCTCCCAATGAGAAGTACTAATCTCTTTGTTCCTCAATCAAATGGGCCACAGCTGCTGAGTTCAGAGATAATATCTATACGTACCTTAAGGTGTAGTTGTGCTTAGTAACGAGCTGTGTGTTCCTGCTTCTACAGATAAAAGAGTAATTAGCTAAGACATCTTGAGACTATTAGGGGAGACTTGAAACTTCTACACATCGTAACCCATGAGCTTTTCACGTGAAATCATTGTAATCTATAGCATGAAAAAAAGAATAAAAACGGGTGCTAGATTTCAGTCAGTACCACCTGGCTCACGGGAATGCTGGTGATCCCCTGACCTCCCCAGACCCTTTCACCTTACTCTTTGTGTCCATGCCTTTGTCTCTTCCATCTCTTGCAGCGCACACTGCCCAGGGACCCGGTTATATCGGGGGCGTAGCAAACCCCTCCACAGTAGTCTCGTTTTTTAAAATTGGAAACACCCAGTGCACAGACC
Source organism: Indri indri (assembly GCA_004363605.1). Classification (NCBI taxonomy): domain Eukaryota; kingdom Metazoa; phylum Chordata; class Mammalia; order Primates; family Indriidae; genus Indri; species Indri indri. The sequence goes on along the minus strand of RJWJ010041779.1, from coordinate 1,335 downwards.
ATGCCTATAGTCCCAACTACACAAGAGGGTTGCTTGAGGGTAGGAACTCAAGGGTTGCAATGCACTATGATCCTCACTGTGAATAACCACTGCATTCTAGCCTGAGCAGCATAACAAGACATCGGCTCTAAAAAATAAATAAAAATTGGAAACAAAAGTTTAATAATTGTCCAGGATCACACAGCTGCCATGCTTTAGATTGTACCACACTGCCTGTAGCCAGTCTTTAGCTAATCCTATTCCCAGCAGTCATTTTGGATATACAGTAATGACTAACCCATAAGAGAAGAGAGCAGTAAGTCAACCTTGCACCCATTCTCTTATCTATGTATAAATACATTATTACATTGCCAAAGATGCTCCTTCCTTACCTGTCCATCTGAATTTTCTTCAGTGTCTCTGTAGTTACTATGGTCTGCTTTGTAGGTTTTTCGAAGATAAGATCCCGCATTTTGTTAAACTCCAGGCCTCCCTGTCTGATTTCTGGCAACTTGGGTCCTTCTTTAGGTACTTTCGAGATAGTTGAGACCACTGGAAGTTTGTCTAGGCCTTTTCCCTTTGAATTCATTTCTTTGTTTTTCTTTTAAAACAACAAATGATGTTAAGAAAGATTTTTTTTAAAAATCAAGAGACATTGCTATAAGAAGGCCCCTGTCTATGTTTCTCAACCTCATCTTCTCTGACTTATACACTATACTCCAAGAAAATGTACCTTTTTATTCAGCCACACCAAACTATATCCTGCTGTTTTGTGTCTTCTTGCTTTCGCAAAACATTCCCTCTCTCCATCATTCTCCAACATACCACCTGGTAATCTTTAAGACTCTGATCAAAGGTAAAGTTCTTTGTGAAATAGCTCTGTTACCAGGCATTTATCACATTGTAATTATTTGTGAAATATCTCCAGCAGATTGTGAGTTCTATGAGGGAAAGGATGGTGTCTTAGAGATCTTAGTCCACTCCAAAAACAAATTTTTTAAGGCTAATCTCAAATTATTTTTGGAATGGGGGCCGGGCGCGGTGGCTCACGCCTGTAATCCTAGCACTCTGGGAGGCCGAGGCGGGCGGATCGTTCTGAGCTCAGGAGTTCGAGACCAGCCTGAGCAAGAGCGAGACCCCGTCTCTACCAAAAATGCAAAGAAATTAATTGGACAGCTAAAAATATATATAGAAAAAATTAGCCGGGTATGGTGGCGCATGCCTGTAGTCCCAGCTACTCGGGAGGCTGAGACAGTAGGATTGCTCGAGCCCAGGAGTTTGAGGTTGCTGTGAGCTAGGCTGACGCCACGGCACTCGCCCCAGGCAAGAGAGTGAGACTCTGTCTCAAAAAAAAAA
>RJWJ010041778.1:0-13342 GCA_004363605.1 Indri indri | reverse complement strand
AGACCTCTTTGTGGTTTTTTTCTTTTTTTTTTTTTTTACAGTTTCTGACCTAAAATCTGTTTTATCTGATAGAAACATAGCTACTCCTGCTCTTTTATGGTTTCCATTTGCATGGAATGTCTTTCTCCATATCTTCACCTTCAGTCTGTGTGTCTTTATAGGTTAAGTGAGTTTCTTATAGGCAACATATATTTGGGTCTACCTTTTTTTTTCTTTTTAATCCATTCAGCTACTCCAGAGAAGTAGCTGACCAAATTGGAGAACTCGGTCTATTTACATTCAATGTTATTATTGACAGGTAAAGACTTACTACTGCCATTTTTTATTTGTTTTGTGGCTTATTTGTATGCTTTCTCTTCCTGTCTTCCTTTCTTACTGTCTTCCATTGTAGACAAGTGATTTTTTCTGGTAGTATGCTTTAATTTCTTGCTTTTTATTTTTAGTGAATCTATTATAGATTTTTGCTGTGTGGTTACCATGAGGCTTACAAAAACATCTTACAGTTATAACAAATTATTTTAAACTGATGACATCTTAACTTTGATCATAAAGAAAAGAAAACTAAAAATAAGCAAAAATAACTATACTTTAACTTCATCTCCCCTGCCACTTTTTGACTTTTTGTTGTTTCTATTTATATCTTTTTATATTGTCTATCTCAACAAATTGTTGTAGTCATTATTTTTTATATATTTGTCTTTTAGTCTTTATACTAAAGATATGAGTGATTTACAAATCACAATGACAGTTTTAGACTATTCTGAATTTGTGTACTGAATTTTACCAGTGAGTTTTATACCTTCAGATGATTTCTTCTTGCACATTAGTGCCCTTCTGTTTGAGATTGAAAAACATCCTTTAGCATTTCTTGTAAGACAGGTCTGATGGTGATGAATTCCTCAGCTTTTATTTGTCTGAGAAGGTCATTATTTCTCCTATGTGTTTGAAGGATAGCTTTGCTGACTATAGTATGCTTGGTTGAAAGTTCTTTTTCTTCATCACTTTGAATCTGTCACCCCACTCCCTTGTGGGCTATAAGGTTTCTGCTGAGAAGTCTACTGTGCTGCCAGATGTATCAGGGCTCCTTTATATTTTACATTATTTGCTTCTTTTTTGTTTTTTGGGGTTTTTTGTTTTGTTTTTGTTTGGGGTTTTGTTGTTATTGTCTTGTTTTGTTTTATTTAGTTTTGGAGACAGGGTCTCTCTTTGTTGCCCGGGCTACAGTGCATGGCATCATCATAGCTCACTGCAACTTCAAATGCCTAGGCTCAAGTGATCCTCCTGCCTCAGCCTCCCAAGCAGCTAGGACTACAGGTGCATGTCACAATGCCCTACTATCTTTTCTATTTTTTGTAGAGACAGGGTCTTGCTCCTGCTCAAGCTAGTCTTGCACTCCTGAGCTCAAATGAGCCTCCCACCTTGTCCTCCCAAAGTGCTATGATAACAGGCATGAGCCACTGCACCCAGCCATATTAATTGCTTCTTTTCTCATCTTGGTTTTTGTACCCTTTCTTTTTCCTTGACCTCCGAGAGTTTGATTATTATATTCCTGGAAGGTAGTCTTATTTGGGTTGAATCTACTTGGTATTCTTTGACATTCTTGTATCTGGATATTCATATCTTTCACTAGGTTTGGAAAGTTCTCTGTTATTTCTCTGAATAAACTTTCTACTTCAATCTCTTTCTCTACCTCTTCCTTAAGTTGAATAACTCCTATACTCGCCCTTTTGAGGCTTTTTCTGGGTCCTATAAGCATATTTCAGTCTTTTTTCTTTTTCATTTTTTGACTGCATATTTATCCAGGAGAAGGCTAACATGAGGCATGAAAGTTGTCTTAAATACATGAAGAACAGCCACTTAAGAAGAAGGACTAGGATAGAATTACCTTGTGTGATTCTAGGAGACAAACAAGTACCATGGGTAGAGTTACAGGGAGGAGATTTCATATCTACATAGGAAAGAAATTTCTGAGCACTGGCTGGGCTTGTTCAATCATATTAGGGAAGAACCAGAAAGGAAAGAAGTTTTGAGAAGGGTTTGTAGTAAAAATGACAGTATGTAATAAAGTAATTCCCTCAGACCACAGATCTTCAAGAGCAAGCAGGGTCAGGTCAAAAACAGCGTTTAGGATAAAACAGTGGGAAGACAAGAGATGAATTTTAAAAAGAAGATTCATCATCTTCACCTCTTTCTCTAGGCCTAATAAAATTCAGAGTCAATTGTGAAGCAACTGCAACTACAAATATTAAAGGATAAAAAGAGCAGTCATTTCTATGTATTTAACCCCACTTTGCCTTTGTCTTTCTATCTGACCCTTACTTTCCTTTTGCCCTGATATCATTAACTTACAAAATAAAATTTATTATATTTCCCATATTTTTACAAACATCTCAAATTCTTTTAGAAAAAGTAGGGAGTAAATAACTAGATAGTAACATAATAAAAGTGTTTTTAAATATTTACAAAACTACTTTTTTATGTACTTTGGTGAACAAAAATGAAAATTCTATGGTAATATTATGCAAACTGCTTTCTCTATATTTATCCACTTTTGGAAACAGGAAAACACAGGTTTCTTCTTTCCAGTATCCCCTGTTCAGATCACTCCCCAGAATCAGAGTCCACTCTTATTCGTGGTTACTTCAATTTCATTTCAGATGAAGAAAATTCTGGGGTGGCTCAACAATGACCAATACATTCCCCTGGGCTGCCCTGTAACCATGCAACAGCTCCAAACATTTGGCTTCATCTGCAGGATTCAAGCACAGGAGTCCCTCTTGCTATAAATAACACTGTGCTTGGTGTCTCAAACACTGCCGCATTGTGTCTCAGATACAGGGTTTGCTGCTTCCAGCTATTCAGTCTTGTTAACACAGGGAGTTAATTATTAGCTTCAAATTTCACCATGAGAATGTCACAGAAACAAAATTCTTTGACAAGTAGCAGGTGAAATTCAGACCAATCCGTCGACATTGGCACTACCTCAACTGTGTTCTTGTTTATAGCCATAAACCTCCTTTTGACCAGATCATCAAAACTGGTAGTTTCCCACATACATACCATCACTATCATTCAACAACCAAAAATTATACTGTAAATCAAAGAAAATCTGTTATTCAATTGACAAAATTCCAATTTATAAATAATTTCATTAAAACATCTTTAATAAGGCTATTTAATTGAAAATCAACTGTCTAATAAAGAATTACATGATCAGCAACATGTAAACACTTAGACAAATACATCCATGTCTTGGTTTCAATTCATCAATTACATTATTGTTATCAGACTGGTCAGACAGACTAGTGGAATAGATTATAAAAATCTAGAAAAAAAATACTTATTTATAAGTATTTGGATGACTTGCCATGTGGGGAGAAACAGCTTCTCTAACTTATGAAATGTCAGACAGAATAAATATTTAAATATAGAAAAGGAATTTATAAACATAGCAAAAGAAAATATAGATAAATATTTGAATGACCTCAAAAATATAAAATATGGTTTTTAAAAAAACACAGTCAGAAACCATAAAATCATTTCATTATATTAAAATTTAACATTAGTACATTAAAACAGCACCAACACCACAGAACAAAATTAAAAGGCAAATGACAAATTGGGACAACATTTGTAAAATACACAATAGGGTGTTGACATATTCCAACTTCACAATCAAGGCAATATGTGTCGATTACCTAGATTCTAAATGTTTATAAAGGAAGTTTCTGAAAACGAGTTTTGCAACACTTAGTCATTCACCTACTTTGAGAGGATCAAAGAGTTGATGCTGAAGAGGTTAGAAGTTGGACTAAAGAGAATTTCTTTAGAAAGAGTTGTTGAAGCACCGTGTGTAACAACCATCAGGGTGGTAGTACTTAGTCCTCCTCTCAAGCCTAGTGAGAGATAATTTAAAAACTACTCATGGAGCTTGGTGTGTGCTTCCTGGAATGTGTAGAGCAGGATAAACTGGTGTCTGACTCAGCCTTGAATTGAAAAATGTCCCAAATGAGAGAGATGAGCTGAAGCAAATGTGCAAGTAAAACAGAGATCTGTGGTTGGAAAATAACTCCTCTTTCTCAAAGAATAGATCAAAGTGCATGATCTGAAGAAGAGATGTGGAGCCCATGGAGGAATATCACCAACTGATCATTTTAAAAGGATCAAGGAGGTAATATCAGGGCATCTACTTTGGGTAACTCAAAGCTAATCTCCCACTGAAGACAATTGAAAAAGTTAGGTAATATTTATTTTTTAAAGTCTTCTTAAAGGTGATAAAAAGCTAACTAAATGGTGAGAAACCACCCGGTTGAAATCCTGGAAAATCTGGAATCCAGTGTGGTGAGCCTAGCCTTTGAAAGCCTCCTTTTCCTAGGGCATGCAGAGGCTGCTGAGAGGCTCAGCGGTGATATTCTCAGACTCTTATGGATGGAGGAAATCAAAAGACAGAATCCAGACTCTGCAAGGATGAGGACCTGAGGCAACCACTCATGGGTTTGAGCTAAACCCTAGGAGTAAGGGTGAATTGAAAGAAAACCAGTACTCACAGAACATGGACTCTTTCAGGTGGTTAAGAAAATCTCAGGCACTAAAATTGGATAAAATTGTTAGTTAGCAAAACACTGGCTAGGTGCATGTAAAACCATTTTAGGCCTCAATTTTTCCCACAAATAATTTTTCAAAAACGATATTCCATATATAATCAAAGACAACCAGGCTCACGAAAGGATATGATAAACAAAAACCTGGTACAAGTAAGAGACAACAGAAGGACACCCAAGTATGGTTACTATGTTCCAGAAAACAAAATTCAAGTTTTAAAGTCTTGGAATATATCTAGAAACTCAAAAAAGTAATATAGCAGATTTAATAAAGAAACAAACAGAAATTCCAGAAATAAAATACAAAAAGAAAAAAAATTAAGAACTCACTACATATAGTTGGTTTTAATACTCAAATAGAGAACTGGTTTAACATTCCAAAAATCAATCAGTGTAATTCATCACATTCACAGAATAAAGGAGAAAAGTGACATTATTTCACTAGATATATAAAAAGAATTTGAAAAAATGCGATATCGAGTCACAATAAAACTCTCAGCAAACTAAGAATAGAAGAGGACTTTCTTAATAGAATAAATGCCACATATAAAACATCTACAGCCAGTATCACAGCAACTATTTCCCCCGAACATCAGAGGGAAAGGCAAGAATGTCTGCTCTCACCATTTCCATTCAACATTTTCCCAAAGATTCTGGCCATTGCATGAAAGCAACAAGAAAAAAAAAGGCAAAACTATCAGAAAGGAAGATGTAAAACTGTCTGTATAGTCAGGTGATTTTATTTATATCCTTAGAAATCTAGAAAACAATTATTAAATATAAGAAGTGAATTTAGCAAGATAACAGGATACAATGTTATAGAAAATAAATTGTAGATGTTATACGAACAGCAAACATTATAAAAATAAAATTTACGGAAAAAAATTCCATTTATGGTAGTATCAAATCATAAAATATTTAGGAATAAATTTAACAAAAGATGTGCAAACCTCTACAATAAAATACCTGAAACATAGATAAGAGAAATTATTTTAAAAAGTGAGATGCATAGAGAAATAGATCATGTTTATGGATTGGAAGACTCAATACTGTTAAACATGACAACTTTCCCCCAGGTGAATATCTAGATTCAACACTATCCCAATCAAAATTCCAGGAGGCATTTTATAGATATTGATAAGTTTTTATAAAATTGAAATGTAAATACAAACAAACTAAACTAGTCAAAACTAGTCAAAACAATTTTGAAAAAGAAGAACAAATTTAGAAATGTCATACTATCTGATTTCAGGACTTATTAATATAATGTTGCCATAATCTATATGTTTAGCATAAGAATAAACATATAGATCAATGGAACAGAATAGAGAATATATAAATAGACTCACACTTATATGGTCGGTTAATTTTTGATAAATGTATTGAAGCTCTTCGGTAAGGAAAAGATGGTCTTTTCAACAAATGATGCTGGAAGAATTGTATATCTCTATGGGAAAAAAACTTACCACTATCTCATATCATTCAGAAATTAACTCAAAATGAATAAACTACCTAAATCTAAAAGCTAAAACTGTAAAAATTCTAAAAGAAAATGGGAGAAATTATTGTGGCCTAGTCATAGGCAATAACTTCTTAGATAGGAAAAAAAGCCCATACTATAGAAGAAAAAAGTTGATAAAATGGACTTTATTGCAATGAAAGAAGTTCTGCTGTTTGAATGACGCTATTAAGAAAATGCAAAGACAAGCTGCACACAGGGAGAAAGAATTTGCAATACATATAACTGATAAGCACTTGAACCCAGAACTCTTACAACTTAATATGGAAAACAACTCAAAAAAAAAGAAAAAGAAAAAGGCAAGCTATATGAGCAGACACTTTACAAAAGAAGATATACAAATGTCCAATAAACACATAAAAAATTGCTTAATATCATTTGTCATCAGGGAAATGCAAATTAAATACACAATGAGATATCACTACATACACATCAGAATAACCAAAATAAAAATATTGAAGATACCAAGTGTTGGTAAGAATGTAAGTCTTATACACTAATAGTGGGATGTAAAATTGTACAACTGTTTTGAAAACTATTTGGCAGGTTTTTTTAATGTGAGCATTTTTACATGTAGCATATGACCTAGTTATTCTTCACTACATACCCAAGATAAATAAAAACATATGTCCAGAAAAAATTTTTTTAAGTTGAATGACAATGGCAACACAAGATACCAAAATCTCTAGGATATACTAAAAACAGTGCTAAAAAGGAAGTTCATAGTACTAAATGCCTACAGCAAAAAGATCACAAATTAACAACTTAATGTCAAACCTCAGGAAACTAGAAAAACAAGAACAAACTAAACCCAAAGCTAGCAGAATACAAGAAATAAAAAAGATCCAAGTAGGACTAAATGAAATTAAAACCCCCCAAAAAATACAAAGGATCAATGAAATAAAAAGTTGGTTCTTTGGAAAAAAAAAATCAACATGCCACTACTAGATTAACCAAGAAAAGAAGGGAGAGGACTCAAATAAGCTTAACCAGACACTAAAAAGCAAACATTACAACTGATACCACAGCAATACAAAAGATCATCCAAAACTACTATGAACATCTCTATGCACACAAACTAGAAGATCTAGAGGAAATGGACAAATTTTTGGAAATAGCCTGCCAAGCTTGAATTTGGAAGAAATAGAAATCTTGAGTAGCAAAATTGAGTTTGTAATAAAAATCTCCCCCCCCCCAAAAAAAGAGCCCATAACCAGATAGATTCATAGCCAAATTCTACCAGACCTACAAAGAACAGGTACATATCTTACAGAAACTGTTCCATAACATCAAGAAAGAGAGAAGCCTCCTTAACTATGAAGTCAGTACACACCAGGGAAGGACACAACAAAAACAGAAAACTGCACTATCTCTCATGAACATAGTTGCAAAAATCCTCAATAAAATACTAGAAAACTGAATTCGACAGCACATCACAAAAAAATAACTCACCACAATCAAGTGGGTTTCATCTGATGAATACAAGGCCAGTTCAACAAATGCAAATTGATAAACGCAACTAACCACATAAACAGAATTAAAAACAAAAACCATATGATCATCTCGATACAGAAAAAGCATTCGATAAAATCTAGCACCCTTTCATGATAAAAACTCTCAAAAAATTAGTCATAGAAGGAACACACCTCAAAATAATAAAAGCCATATATGACAAACCCATAGCCAACATCATACTGAATGATGTAGAGCTGAAAGCATTCCTCCTAAAAACTGGAACAAGACAAAGATGCCCACTTTCACCACTTCTATTCAGCATAATACTGGAAGTCCCAGCCAGAGCAATCAGGCAAGAGAAAGAAATAAAGGGCATCCAAACTGGAAAAAGGAAGTCAAACCTTCCTCGAACCATTTGTAGATGACACAATCTTATACCTAGAAAACCCTAAGGATTCCTCTAAAAGACTCCTAGAATTGAGAAACGAATTCAGTAAAGTCTCAGTTTAAAAAATCAATTTACACAAATCAGTGATATTTCTAATACATTAATAACAACCAAGCTGAGAATCAAATCAAGAACTCAATCCAATTTATAATAGCTGCAGAAAAAAATGCCTTGGAACAGACTTAACTAATAAGGTAAAAGATCTCTATAAGAAGAACTACAAAACGCTAATGAAAGAAATTGTAGATGACACGAACAAATGGAAAAGCACCCGATGCTCATGGATGAAAGAAAAAATATTGCTAAAATGACCATACTATCTAAAGTAATTTACAGATTCAATATAATTTCTATCAAAATGCCAACGTCATTTTTCACAGAATTAGAAAAAACAACCCTAAAATTCATATGAAACCAAAAAAGAGCATGAATAGCCAAAAATCCTAAGCAAAAAGAACAAATCTGGAGGCATTACATTACCCAACTTCAGATTTTACTGTAAGGCAGTAGTAACCAAAATAGCAAGGTACTGGTATAAAAATGGACACATAGACCAATGGAACAGAATAGAGAACCCACAAATAAAGCCAAATACCTACAACCATCTGATCTTCAACAAAGCAGAGAAAAGCGCACACTGGGGAAATGATCCCCTATTCAATAAATGGTGTCAGGAAAATCAGCCTCATGCAGAAGACTGAAATTGGATCCCTTTCTCTTACCATATAGAAAATTAACTCAAGATAGATTAAAGACTTAAACATAAGACCTGAAACCATAAAAATTCTAGAAGAAAACTTAGGAAAAACTATCCTCAACATTGGCCTAGGTAAAGAATTTATGACTAAGACCCCAAAAACAAATACAACAGAAACAAAAATAAATGAGACTTAATTAAATTAAAATGCTTCTGCACAAGAAAAGACATAATCAACAGAGTAAATAGGCAACTTATGGAATGGGAGAAAATATTTTCAAGCTATACATCTGACAAAGGCCTATATCCGGAATCTATAAGAAACTCAAACAAGTCAACAAGAAAAAAATAACCCCATTAAAAAGTGGGCAGGGCATGAACATTTTTCAAAAGAAGAGAAACAAATGGCCAAAAAATGTAAAAAAAATGCTCAACATCACTAATCACTAGGGAAATGCAAATTAAAACCACATCTTACTCCTGTCAGAATGGCTATTATTAAGAAGTCAAAAAACAATAGATACTGGCATGGATGCAGTGAAAAGAGAATGCTTATACACTATTGTGGGAATGTAGACTAGTACAACCTCTATGGGAAACAGTATGGAGATTTCTCAAAGAACTAAGAGTAGATCTACCATTTGATCCAGCAATCACACTACTGGGGATCCACCCAAGGGAAAAGATGTCATTTTATGAAAAATACACCTGTACCCATGTGTTTATCACAGCACAATTCACAATTGCAAAGATATAGAACCAACCTAAGTACCTGCCAACCAATGAGCGGATAAAGAAAATTTGGTGTATATCTATCTATCTATCTATCTATCTATCATCTATCTATGTAATAGAATACTACTTGGCCTATTAAAAAAGAATGAAATAATGTCTTTTGCAGCAACTTGGATGGAACTGGAGGCCATATTCTAAGTGAAATAACCCAGGATAAAAAAACCAAATATCACATGTTCTCTCTTACAAGTGGGAGCTAAGCAATGGGTATGCTTGGTCACACAGAGTGACTTAATGGACACTGGAGGCTCAGAACAGGGAGGGCGGTAGGGGGCTACAGGAAGAAAAATTACCTATTGGGTACAATGTACACTATTCAGGCAATGCGTATATTAAAAGCCTAGAGTTCTCCGCTATGCAATTCAGCCGTGTAACAAAAAACCACCTGTACTCCCAAATCTATTTAAATTTTTTAAAGAATTTAAAATTTAAAAAATAAGGATACCATGATGTAAATTAAAGAAATATATATCCACACAAAAATTTGTACGTGAATGTTCATTGCAGCATTATTTGTAACAGCTAAAACCTGGAAATTCAAAATATCAATCAATAAGTGAATGAATATGTGGTACATCCATACCATTGAATACTACTTAGCGATGAAAAGGAATGAGCTACTAATATATCAACAAAAAGGATGCATCTCAAAATCATTATACCAAGTGAAAGAAGATAGACACAAAAGAGTACATACTGTTATGACTCCATTTATAGACTGATAATTAATCCGTAGTAACAAAAAGTTGCCCAAGACCAGGGGTGGAGGGTGGAATCGATTGCAAAGGTACACAAGGAAATTTTGGACAGTAGTAGAAATGTTCTAGATCTTAATTGTGATGGCGGTTTCATGACCGTAGCTGTAAAAACTCAACAAATTGTACCTTTAAACGGGTGTATTTCTGTTTTGTGAATTATACTTCAATAAAGTTTAAAAAGAAAAAAATTAATAAAAAGAACGTCAATTAGATCACGTAGATACACTTAGATTTGTGTATATATACACGAATTTGTGTTTTTGTAGAAAGCAACATTCTTACATACTCTATGGTAAATGGCCAGGCAGTTATAATTTCACTGGAGAATAAGCAATATATTGCAAATCTTTGAACATTGCAGTGTTTCTAGATGAGAGTTATTTTTCCAATTTTTCCAATAAGAAAGTATATAAATTAGACATGCATTAAGCAAGGAATTAGGAGTTTTTAGGTATGAATATGGTATACTTTAAATGAACATAATTTTCAGAAAAATTAAATTAATCAGCAGGGTTTTTCTTCCTACTGTTAGATAACTTGACTTGTATTAAATCATTGTTACTATCCAATTTGTTACGGTACTCCAAAGCATTCATTATCTATGTTTGAATTATAATCATTTAAAAAAGCAGTCTGGGCAATTGTACTACTAATAAAGTCAGTGAAATGTTACACTTATGGAGAAAACATCCTCATTTTATTTTTAAAGCAAACTGCAGAGGAAATTAAAACTGTTCATCTTGTAAGAAATGCAAAAATCTGAACTCTTGAAATGGACTGTTGGTAATTAGAGAGCAGAAAGCAGTCCCACTGGGAGGCCTTCGCTGGCCATTTGCCAATAATTAGCTTTCCTCATAGAGCAGCATTTATCAGAATCACCCACAGGGTTTGTTAAAATTCAGATTCCTGGGCCCCAAGCCCAGAGTTTCCCATTCAGGTCTGGAATGTGGAGAGTATTTGCACTTCCAGCAAGTTCCCAGATAAGGCTGATACTGCTGGTCTTCGGGCCACACTTTGAGAACAGGGGTTGTCACAGAGGAAAGGCAGGGAAACTAGAGCTGACAGATAATGAGTAAAACTTGGACACAAGTAAATGGGGGAAGGAATGGTATCCTTGGCAATGCACGTGATTAGCTAAGCACTAAGGTAGGGTTTGGGGAGTACCGGGGGCATTGTCATTAAGAGGTTGGTAGCATCTGAGCTGCACCTTATGAGATTGGTAAAGGCAGGAGAAAAGCGTACATCAGATAAAGGAGACATGAGGACAAAGGAACAGCCTTGGGAAGTATAGAGTGTTGTTGGGGGACAATGAAGGGTCTGATGAAATGAAAAGCAGGTGGGAGATGACACCGGAGGGTGGTGCCAGCTTGTGGGGAACCCCCCTCCGTGGCACACTGCCCTTGGAGTTAGAAGTTCTGTCTTTGGCAGGATGCAGCCCTCCGTGGTTTTATGGGGCATTTTTCCCAATGCTGGGCCTTCGCCCGTGCTCATCCTCTAGTAGAAAGGCCACTCTCACCATTCTTTATCCCACCATTCAGACCCTACCCTCACTTCAAAGATCAATTCAAGCCCCATCTCACCCTGTTTCTTCCTAAAGATCCAGACTCACCTTGAACTGTCCCACCCCTGATCTACCCCTTGTTAGACACTGTCCTTTTCTCTGAGTTATAGGTATTATAGTTCTCTTCTCTGCAGTCAATCAAAAAATTCCCTTGGGACAAGGACGGTATCATCCTGCAATGCCTACTTTGGTGCCAGCTACACAATAAGAAAAAAGAAAAAAAAAACCCAACTCACTGCTTGATTGGCAGGTTACTAATATAATAAATAATTAACGGTTGTTTTATTTGTGACAGTGGTACACGGTGTAGATCCTGAACTTGCAGCATCAGCATCTCCTGGGAATGCATTAGAAAGGCACAGACTCATGCCCTGCCCCAGACCCAGGGAGTCCCAAACTGTGGGGTGGAGCGAGCAATCTGTGTTTTAAAACAAGCCTCTCAGGTGATTGCGACACATGCTCAGGTCTAGGAACCACTGCTTTCTACGAAGCGCGACTCCCAAAACAACTTCAAGCAGCTTATAAGGGTCTGTAGATACAGAAAAAAATACACAGTGATAATTTTTGTTATTATTGTTAGTTTTAAGAATAATTTGAATAAGAACAAAAATGATTCAAAGAGAAAGCAAGGGTAGGAAAACTTAACAGAGCCAGTGCTGTGCTCGGTCAACAAAAGAAATACCTGCAAAGTCCTTTACACGTGTTGGAGGTAGGCCATCAATGAGGCTCTCTGCTTCACAGAGAAGCACAGTCAATGATACGATTCAGTGCCACGAGATGAAAGAAAAGAGTACTTCAAAGTACAACTATTTCTGGTAGTTAGACCTCCCCGTGGGTCGTTGGAGGGAGATGACTGTGTAACATAAAGTCTGATGTTCTCAAAAACAAAACACACCAGAGTCTTCCCAAAAGCACGACTGCGTCTCCCAAGGCTGTTTCTCAATACAAACCAATGACTGCCAAAGGCCAGGTGAAATTCCCCAACAAGGACAGGAAGACAAGCAGCTCCCAAAGGTCCAAACTTAGTCCAGGGACATATTTCCGGGTGCCCAGAAGAACGGATGTACTGCAGAGCCTCGGCCGCTCCTCTGTGAATCCCCTTTCTCCCAGCGGGGCTGCTGACAGACACAGATCAGCAGCAACCCCCAGATTCCAGCCAGCTAGATGCTGGGGTGCAGCCACATAGCTGCATGTGCCCAAAAGCACAGGGGCTGTCTGCTGTATTCCTGAATTGTGTCCGTCTCAGCGGAGTGAATGTGAGCTACAGTGCTAACTAGAGGGGCTGTCTTAGCAACTGTATGCATAGGAGAAGTCTGCTGAAAGAATCATTCTTTCACCACGCAGAAGAGTTATTCCGTCTGTCTCCACACCTCAAATCACAATCTGAAAATGACCTTTAATTAAGGTTAGCCACAAGCTAACAAGTTCACTTTTATTATTTGCTCCACTGGAGGAAAATCTAAATTTGAAGACTCAGTGTTCACACTGAAATTGCACTCAAAAATATA
>RJWJ010041777.1:0-13351 GCA_004363605.1 Indri indri | reverse complement strand
AAAAGACAAGGAAGAGGTAAAGGGCACCCACAGAGGAAAGGCCATGTGAGGACACAGTGAGAAGGTGGCCATCCGCAAGCAAACGAGGAAGGCCTCAGGAGAAACCAAACCTGTAAGCACCTTGATCTTGGACTTCCTGCCTCCAGAACTGTGAGAAAATAAATTTCTGTTGTTCAAGCCACCCAGTTTGTGCTATTTTGTTATGGCAGCCCTAGTGGACTAAATCATGGCCCTGTACAAAATGTTTGCCAACCGCTGACCAAGATGAAAGGCTGAAAACTTCTTAAATTGCAAAAACAATTTAAAAATTGTGAGGAACTCATGGTATTTATTTGGTACTATACAACCCAAACTAGGAAAACTATTCAACTCGAGTAGAGAAAAAGTTATAAATATAAGGAAAGCACCTTTCTGCTGGCACTCTCTTAAGGAAGTAACAACAAACTTGGGTGGGGAGTGCTTCTGTAATTAAGAAGTTACATACACAAAGAGTGCAATGCACACCATCTGAGAGATGGACATGCTTGGGACTGGGACTTGGGGAGAAGGGGGGGCAAGGGCAACATACGTAACCTAAACATCTGTACGCCTATAATAACAAACAATAAAAAAATAAAATAAAACAAAATAAAATTAAATTAAAAAAAAGAAGTTACATTGAATCTCAAGTCTAGGTTAATCCTTTCACCTGCGTCCCCATTGTTTCTGCCCTGAAAAAGTGTATGTGTTTGTATGTGAGTGTGTGTGTGTCTGCTAACTAGAGATTTTTGTGTTAGTTTTTAACTAAAATGACAAGTATCCTGCTGAGTAGATTTATATTGCTTTCTCAATTATTTTGTTGCTGCTCATCTAAAAAAAAACTTCATATTTGTTTTTGAATTATTTTGGTTCTTCTGAATTTTTTAAATTTATGTTTTAAAAAAAATGAATTTCAGATGGTTTCATTTTGTTGTCTACCCACTTGTAATATTTTACTTTTTCTACTTTCTTCAGGAAACTTTCGTCTGAGCCAGGACATAGAAATGTAGCCCAGAGCTGGCTGATAACAAACCAAATCAAACCCAAGCAGCTCACTTTTCAGATAGAGTGCTCTCAAGAAGTGGAAACCTCATGATACTTCAGGATGATAAAGAAATCAGAAACTCTGCTTGTGTGTGGGGGGGGTGTGTGTGTGTGTCTGTGTATGTTTAAAGGAAGCTTCAAATGCATTCTACTATATTGTCTATTAGTGACTAGGTTTTTCAGATTTTTCATATAGAAAAGATGGAATTATCTACTTGCTTCTGCATAGATTCATATAGAATATGAGGAGCTGGAAACAACTTTGGTATTATCTAATCTAGTTCATTCCCATAACTTTACAGATGAAAAAAGATTTTGAGTAATTTGATCTATGCCATTATCAGTCAGCCTAGGCTACATTATGCTGCAATAAAAACCAAATCCCAAATCTCAGTATAAACAAAACAAAAAAGTTATTTTTCCCTCATTTCCCATGCTCGTATTGCTGGTGGAGGGGTACTTTGTTCATAGTATGTCCTTGGGACTGGGGCTGTCTGTCTCAGCATAAGCTTCCATGAGCACTGTGCCAGAGAAAACACAGCATTGTCTTGCGCTACTATTCAAATGATTTTTCCCAAGAGTAACATGCCACTTCTGCTCTCATATCAGTAGTCAGAGCAAGGTACAAGACTATATGACAACTACAAAGGGAACAGAGATAAAATGTCATCCCATCGTTCCCAGAAAGACAACTAGAATACTTGTGAATATTCAGAGGAGGAGGATGACGAAGAGAACCAATCCAAATAGTATGAATTGAAATCTAATATATCTGCTTCTGAATCCTCAGTTGTTTTTTGGTGTGGACTTGTGAAAATGATTGAAACAAAAAGAAAAGGCTAATAAGCCACTGATAAGAAGCAGATGGTAAGAACCTGCACTGTGTTGACTAGGGGCATATTGAAGAAGCCTTACTTAATTGTTAAAATATAAACTGGCTTTGTCTAACTCTGGGGATGAGTTTGCACAGAGAAGAAAATGTACAATTTTAGGATGATACTTTCCATGAATAGTGAATATGTGAAAGGGCTATAAAATCTCTCTCTTTCTCTTTAGGATTTCTAAGGAAGAAAGATCCTCCTACTTTGATGGTACTATTATTAGAATTGACACTAAAGTTGAATCTGTCTTTCCATGGAAATGTGTAAGAGGTCAGAGCAAAATTTTAAATTCTGAATGGATTACCTGTAAGACTCATTTCATCTTAGTCAAACCTCAATTTGCCATTTGCACAATGGAGATAATATAACAATAATATTAACAACAACAAGGGTGACAATGATAGATTCCTACTTTTTAAAACCTAAATGAGATAATTGCTGCAGAATATTTCTCCTGTGTTAACAAAAAAAGTTTAATAACTTTTTGTTATCATCATCATTGTAACTGTGACAGATATACGCTAAAATGCTTTTTACCAAATGATTTGACAAATCATGGAGCTAAGAACTATTAGATACCATACTAGAACCCCAATCTTTGAGGGCTTACCTAGAAATTCTTTAGCTATACTTCACTATTCACAAATATTTTAGTGGCTTGAAGCATGCAACTAGTATACTTAAATTATATCTTATAATCATTAAGTCTCTAATAAGTGAAATGTAACAATGAGGCATTCAGAAAATATCAGAAAAGTATTTTCCACTACACGTTTCTAGTCATTCCCACCTAACTGTAGTTATTCAATAAAGACCTAATGTATAAACAGGTTGATTATATCTGAAAGCATTTAATTCAACAAAGCTTGAGGAGAGAGAAGCCCTTTAGGAAGAAACCATAAATCAGTAAAGTCAAATACAATAAGCCAGTAATATGATGAAACTAAAAGAATAATTGTAAACACATTTAATAAGCAGATTAAACACAAGGAGGAAATTGTTAAGGAATTCTTAATGATTCATGTTGATGGAATGCCTAAATAACAAAGCAGACAATTAATCAAAGACAAGGGGATTAATGTTTGTGATTTGTGGCCTAGAGTTGGAGGTCTAGTAAGAAAGAAAGGTGGAATGGCCCCATAAAGGAGAAAATGATAGGAAAAAAAGGATATAGAATAAATATTGTTGTTTTTCTTAAAACAAAGAGGTTGGTAGGCTGCAGAAAATCTCCAGGTCAAAATAATTCATTATTAGCTAATAAAACCAGGATAATTATTTAAAATTATCTTTGTTGCTAAAACAACTCAGTGCAAGGCAGGAAAATCTTCATACAATGTCAGCAATTGCATTGTAACATTTGCAACTTTCATCTGGCCCTCTATTGGGTTGAGGCTTGCGTGGGCTGAAAGTTCTGTCCAGATCCTGGAACAGAATAGCTGTGATCTGTTTCAAAGACTTTCTCTATGCCTTCATTTATTATTTTCGGAATTTCCTCTCCTAAAATGATGCATTTTATACACAAATATTTTGTGTCAACACTCTTTTTCTACTGAGATATATTTAAATAAAAAATTAAGAATTCTCACAGAGAGAATAAAATAGTACATAAATTCCATCATTTCCTCAAAAACCAAAGGAAGTCTTTTGAATTCTCAGAGCAATTTTCCAGCTAAATAACTAGGCTTTACCACATATCTTGTATATATCTCTAATTTTAAAAAAAATAACAAATAAAAAATAGGAAAAAGAAAGTTAAATTTACATTAGGAATTCTGGTTAAAAAATTTCAGATAAAGTACAAATAAACACCTCACACTTAATTAAATGACATGATGCAAGAGTTATGAGAAAACTCCCCACTATAATTTGTCAGCTAAGGTCTTTGATTTCTCTCTCGTTTGTACAGATTGACTCTTTTTCAGATAGTGCACCCCCTTACTGTCGAGCTCCAATTCATTAAATGAAAAAACCTGTACCTCATTTCTGCAGCAGCTCCTTCCCCTAGATTAGAAGTTCTAGGGTCAAGCTGCACTGGGAGTGGCAAGAGCTATGCTTGCTTCCCTTGATGTTTCTTTTTCTTTTTTCCCAGACAAGTTTCTGGGAAGGAACTAATTAATGCTTTCCATTCCCTTACCAAACTGACTAGTTGAGAGATTGGTACATGACCCAAACAGGAGCAATAAGATCAAAAAGAGCCAATATTGAGATGAACAGTCAGAGAGGTGGACTCCCCTTTGATGAACTGCATTTTGAAATGATGTGAAATTAAAGCTGATAGGTACTACTATAAGAAGGCTTATTATTGGGCTAAACCAGAGAAAGTGGAACTAAAAATGGTGATATCTTTGAAGACTTCAATTAAAAAAACTCAAAACATACATAAATTTGGATTATTTGGTTATATACATCTGCTCTTTGTTATTATTAATATTGAGTCAGGGCTACATTTTATGATAGCCTAAATTCGAGCTATCTAATTGCTATATCCTGAGATAAAAGCATTCCTCTAGAATTGGGTCTTGGTAGAGATGGACAAAGTAAAACATGAGGGAAACGGATAGATATGATATCTAAATTTTTGGATTACAGAAAACGTTTATAAAAAGAATCTCAAGGTTGTGCTAGTAATAAGTCCCAGGGTTCTAATAATAGGCATTTAATAAATGTTAGTTCTCTTCTCTCCTCTGAAATATGTCCCCTTAATGAACTAGAAGTACTTAGTGATGAAGTAAAGGAAGGCTCTTTCCCCACAGTCCTACTGCATTCATTTGTGTAATGAATTACCTGGGAGATCTCAGGCACAGTTTTCCAACTAAGACACACCATTTGCTGTGCATGGGTTACAGGTAAGGTGAAATATTGATCATCTCAGTCTTTGAGGTATGTTTTAGTTAACATATTGTGAAAAGCTATAAGAAGCCCCAACGAGCTAGTGATACAACACAGTAATCGTTTATTTCTTACTTATTGAAGAGTCACAGGTTACTGTTTCTGGTCAGAAAGTAATTTTTCTCTGTGGGATGATTTAGACACCAAGGCTCTCCTCACCTTGGGTTCTGCCACCTACTTTTTTGAACCCCCTTCACTCAAATGTGCCACATATTATTTCTATTCACATCCCATTGGTGAGAACTTGTCCCACATAGCTACACTTAGATACAAAAAAAAAACACTAGAACATATAGTCCATGGCTGAGCAGCCACTTCCCAGAAACAACTATTCTATGGAAGAGAAATGCATGTTTTAAGTTAACCAGCTTTGCTGCAAGGGCTTGAGCCACTGGTCTATTATTTTCAGCCATGAGCAAACACATCCATTTACACAACTGGATGATTTAAATATGATTTTCTGGCCAGGCGCGGTGGCTCACACCTGTAATCCTAGCACTCTGGGAGGCCGAGGCGGGTGGATCGCTCAAGGTCAGCAGTTCGAGATCAGCCTGAGCAAGAGTGAGACCCCATCTCTACTAAAAAATAGAAAGAAATGATCTGGACAACTAAAAATATATATAGAGAGAAAAAAAATTAGCCGGGCATGGTGACGCATGCCTGTAGTCCCAGCTACTCAGGAGGCTGAGGCAGGAGGATTGCTTGAGCCCAGGAGTTTGAGGTTGCTGTGAGCTAGGCTGATGCCATGGCACTCACTCCAGCCTGGGCGACAAAGAGAGACTCTGTCTCAAAAAATAAATAAATAAATAAATAAATAAATAAATAAGCATGATTTTCTATGTGTGTCATTATGTTAAGAGGGTTAAGAAGCATCAATCTAAACCAACATTCACTTGTACCTATGGACTTAAAATTTTTCTGTTTGGCAAGCTTTAATTCTCTAAATCTTCAAGTAACCAATAACTATGGATTAGGTCTAACTTCATTTCTGATGCTTCATTTTGGCCCCTTTACAATTTGGGTTAGCATGTGTAGGGGAAAAAAAATGTCTTTTCTTCCCATCTTAGGTTCATGGCTGAGGCCCCTATGATGAAAGATTAATAAGAGAAAAAGCACACAAATTTATTTAATATAATTTTTACATGACTCATTAGCCTTCATAAAAAATGAAGACCTGAAGAAACAGATAAAACAGATAAGCTTGTGTATATTTTATGCTAGATTTGATGGAGAAGTGGACAGTCAAGCCAAGTTCTCAGTACACAAAACAAGACAAACAGGAAAGTGATAGCTGTCCCCGGAGTGGAAAGAATCAATAACTAATAAACACCCCAAAACCAAATTTAACCAGAGAGTCACAATTCAAACAGATGTTTTTCTCCTGTATGCTGAATTTGGAAAGGAAGAAACAAAGAGAAGTTTTTTACCTTCTTTTGACTGAGCACTATAGACAGAGTTCCAGGAGAGCTGACCTTGGCAAGAACTCTTAACTTTCCCTGGGTTTTTGTCAAGTTGTCCCGGGATCTCACCTGCAGGCTTTGGAACAAGTGAGGTATCTCACCCATCCCTCCCTGAGTGCCAGAAACTGTAGGGAAAAATAAATATCTTTCCTTCCCCTCTTAGGTTCACGGTTGAGGCCCCTGTAACAAAAAACAGATTAAGAAAAACATACAAATTGAATAAATACATAGCGTAGGAACCTTCAGAAATGAAGATCCAAAGAAGCAGATTATACAGTGTATTTTTTATGCTAGGTTTGATGAAGAAGCATATAGTTGTGGAGAAGTATGATTGGATAGAAAAATATGATTTAGTGGTAGTAAACTGGGGGATACTTAGCAAGGCCTGTTCAGATTATTCTTTCTGTGCCAGTGTCTTCAGAGAAAAGATTGTTCCTTTCCTCATCCTCTCTGTCAAAGTGCATTGTCATTCATCTCATTATGGGAAATCACAGCCTCCTAACAGGGACAAGAATGATTGTAATGCAGTGATATAGGGAAAAAATAAAGAAATTACCACTGCAAGTTTTTAATGTCAAAATCTATTATCTTTTAGGGACAGCGGACCCCAGAGAGCCCTGTGCAGCCCCACCCCCGCCGCTGCCGACCTAGTTACCATCACACATCGGGAGGAGTCGCAGCTGTCGCAGCCGGCCCCAGTCACCACCACCACAACCATGAGCAGCCAGGCCGAGACCCAGCAGCCGCCGGCCGCCCCGCCCTCAGCGCCGCCAACACCAAGCCCGGCACCACCTGCAGGGGCGCAGCGGGCGGTGGCCCGGGCGGCCTCGCATTGGCCATGGCTGCCGGCAGGGACAAGAAGGTCATTGCAACCAAGGTTTGGGGACAGTAAAATGGTTCAATGTAAGAAATAGATACGGTTTCATCAACAGGAATGACACCAAGGAAGATGTATTTGTACGCCAGACTGCCATAAAGAAGAATAACCCCAGGAAGCGCCTTCTCAGTGTAGGAGTTGGAGACACCGTGGAGTTTGATGTTGTTGGAGGAGAAAATTGTGCGGAGGCAGCAAATGTCACAGGCCCTGGTGGAATTCCGGTTCAAGGCAGTAAATATGCAGCAGACCATAACCATTATAGACGCTGTCTGCGTCGCAGGGTCCTCCACGCAATTACCAGCAGAATTATCAGAACGGTGACAGGTGGGAAGAGAATGAGGGATCCGAGAGTGCCCCTGAAGGCCAGGCCCTACCGCAGGCGAAGGTTCCCACCTTACTACATGTGGAGACCCTATGGGCATGGACCACGGTATTCCAACCCTCCTGTGCAGGGAGAAGCGACGGAGGGTGCTGACAACCAGGGTGCAGGAGAACAAGGTAGACCACCAGTAAGACAGAATGTGTATCGGAGGTATAGATCATGATTCCGTCCCGGCCCTCCCCGCCAAAGACAGCCCAGAGAGGACGGCGATGAAGAGGATAAAGAGAATCAAGGAGAGGAGACCCAAGGTCGGCAGCCGCCTCAACGTGGGCACCGGTGCAACTTAAATTATGGAAGCAGACGCCCAGAAAACCCTAAACCACGAGATGGCAAAGAGACAAAAGCAGCCCATCCACTGTCTGAGAATTCTTCCACTCCGAGGCTGAGCAGGGTGGGGCTGAGCAAATGCCGGCTTACCATCTCTACCATCCTCGGGTTTAGTCATCCAACAAGAAGAAATGAACAAAAGATTGACGTTGAAGACCTTAAGTGCTTGCTTTTTGCCCGTTGACCAGATAACTAGAACTATCTGCATTATTTATGCAGCATGTGGTTTTTTTTTTACATAAAGACATCTCTTTTGGTAATAACAAACGTGTTTTTTTAAAAAGCCTGGTTTATTTCAATACGCCTTTAAAGGTTTTTAAATTGTTTCATATCTGGACAAGTTGAGATTTTTGAGAACTTCGTTTTTAATTTGTAATAAAAGTTTACAACTTGATTTTTTCAAAAAAGTCAGTAAACTGCAAGCACCTGTTAATAAAGGTCTTAAATAATTAAAAAAAAAAAAGAAACTATTCATCTTTTAAGGTCAGTAGTTACATTAGAAGAGGTAGATGAAGACATGTAAATGTCTTTAGAGAAGGCTTTTCTATGATATAAAAATTAATTAATTAAAAATCTATTTCTTTCTTTTTATCCTCATCATATCATACTCCTAAATATTTTTCTTATGCAAAAGAATAAAAACGTAATGTTTTCTATTGTGTGTATTAGCTAAGTTAGCTAGTTCATATAGCAAATAAACCCTTAATATCTGTAGCTAAGAAGAATACTTTTTGCTCAAGCTGGCATTATATATTGTGGCTCAAGGTGAAAATCTCCATTAACATTCATTTGGTAGTATCTTATTTTCTTTATCCAATGCCTGTAGACTTTTTAATAAGCTAGTGTTACACCTGGTCCTCTCCTATGAAATCCCTGGGAGGTTGCTTAAACATATAGTTAAGTACATAGTCTAGTGCTTTGTGTCCCTTGTTACGGGAGAAGGGGTGTGATTCATACAGTTATTCAGGGACTCAGGACTCGGATATTGGATCATCTTCAACGCTTTGCTTTCAAGGTCATTTTGAGCATTATGATTCAACAGGAAAGAGGGGAAGGAGCATGGAGGATCTCACATGGGAGGATTTGAGGGGCCATTCCTGGAAGGGTCAAGTATCACTTCTGCTCTTTTTCAACTGGCCCAAACTCAGTCCTTTTACCACACCTAACTACAAGGGAGACTGGAAATGTGCTTTGGCTGTGTAAATGAGTTTGGCATACAAATAGTGAATCTGCCATGCTGTGACAATTGGCCTTTATTTTAACTTTTAAAAAATTATCCTATTCATTTGTCTTGCATGTTATAATAAATTCAGGCTTCAGAGTATTCAGTCCAGCATCAATTCCCACCTCGATCTTAAGGAATTAATTTCTCATTATACCCTGCAAAGACCTTTCTTTTCGTCCAAACTAATTTACTTTCTATTCACCAGTCCTATTAGTATGCTTTTTCATAGGTCATTTTAATTCACTCTACCTGGATACGCTTCCTTCATCTTCTATCAACCCTTAATCCCTTGAAAACATGACTTAAAACTCATCTTTTCCAGAGGATTTTTCAGGACAAATAAAGCTATATTCCTATCCATACTCACACATACGGCCCATAAACAATACACAAATTTCCCCACTTTTTTTCCCCTCATATTTCTGGGAGCCTTGGGAAGAGCAAGAGTTAGGGGTGTATACTCATGAACAAGTTCCATAATCTATGTGGCACAAGGCAGAACCTTCTGTTAACATTAATTTGATGGCGTCTTATTTTCTTCATCCAATGTCTATAGACTTCTTAATAAACTGATGCTATATCTGGTCCTACCCTATTGAATTTCTGGGTGGTTGTTTAATCTTTCTATGGATCTGCCCATAACTCTAATCTTCCAATTCATATTATTTAAAATAAGTAGGAGCAGATAAGAAACTTTGGAGGAAAAAAGGTCACAGAATTTTAAAATAAATTGAAAAATCTAGAAAAATTTTCTTTACCATGTTAAAGTGCTTCAAACTCTGTATATGTGTACATATATAAATATATACAAATCTAATAAATAAATAAAATAAGTATGTAAAATATGTATGAATTATGTATAAGTGTGTACAAATATGTTTGAGATGCATACCTCAGAGATGCCTCTTTAAAACTACTCATTTAATTTTTGATTATCTATGGCTTTAGGCTACATAGCTTACAGAGAAAAAATATATTTACTTTTTTGACATTTTTAAAAATCAAGGGCACACCTAGATGGAACTGGAGACCATTCTTCTAAGTGAAGTTTCTCAAGAATGGAGAAACAAGCACCACATGTATTCACTATTAAATTGGAACTAATTGATCAGCACTCATGTGCACATATGGAAATAAAACTCAACAAAAATCAAGTGGGTGGGGGGATGGGTAAATTCACACTGAACGGGTACAATGCACACTACCTGGGTGAAGGACACACTTATAACTTTGACTCAAACTGTACAAAAGCAATTCACATAACCAAAACATTTGTACCCCTGTAATATTCTGAAATTTAAAAAAGCAAGGGCATAGGCTAGCAACTAATGTGAATTTAAGCAGAAAATGAATAAAACTTTCAGTTCTTCAAGAATTCTCCATACTCTTTTCCATAGGGGTTATACTAGTTTGCAGTTCCACCAGCAGTGTATAACTATTCCTTTCTCTGTACATCTGGGCCAGCATCTATTGTTTTTGGACCTTTTAATAAAAGGCATTCTAACAGGAATACAGGGATATCTCTTTGTGTTTTAATTTCCATTTCCCTGATGATTAGTGATGCTGAGCACTTTTTTATGTTTGTTGGGCATTTGTCTATCTTCTTTAGAAAAACTGCTGTTTATGTCTTTCATCTACTTTTTAATTATATCTGTATACTATGGAGTACTACTCAGCCACAAAAAGAATGAATGAATGCCTTTTGCAGCAATTTGGAAGGAATTAGAAGCCATTATCCTAAGCAAAATATCTCAAGAATGGAAAAGCAAATACCACATATACTGTCTAATAAACTGGAACCAACCAATGGACACACAAGTGCACAGAGGGAAGTCACAGTGATTGGAAACCAAGCAGAGGGGAGGGGGATGAAGGGGAGGGGCAAAAACCCCCCTAACAGGTACAATGAACACTATTCAGGTGATGGGCCCATTTATAGCCCTGATTCAAGCCATGTAACAAAAACGTTTGTACCCTCTTAATATTTTGAAATAAAAAAAAAGAAAGTAAATAAAACATAAAGATGATACTTAGGGAAAAAACGAAGGTGAAATATGCTGGAATACTAAAATTGAAGTCTACCAAAGCAACTAACCACTTCAGGAGACTATGAGGTGTTTTGTGGAGTTCATTATAATTTTCTCTTCAAATTATAATTTTTCATGTAGAAATATTTTCACTATTATATACATGAAATAAAGGTACTCTTCTTCCAGTAGAGTAACACACAAATCTTCTTCAAATAAAAGCATGTAGGCAAAACTTCCCATCAAATTGGATTTCCCAACATAAATCCTGAGTCCCAAATCTGTCACTTCAAAGTCAAACACCATGTTTATCACTTCTTATTAAAGCAAATGCCTGTTTTAACTTTTCTTGCATGGATTTTCTGGAGCCCAAATGTTTTGCCAGAGAATGGTCAGGTGCTTTTGCTGAGGCAGTAGGGAAAGACACAGAACGCACTGCAGCTAAGAGCAGCAGGCTTCTGTTGTGGCCATGAAACCAGGTCTTAAACCATGCCTGTGCTTAAGAAGTTTTTATTTTTCCTTTCTTTCTCCCATGAGTGATTCTCAATCCTGTTCCCATTAGAACCACCAGGGAAGCATTTGAAATGCTTATTACCAGGCTACTCTTTAGCCCAATTATATGCTATCTCCCCAGCTCATGGCCTCACTGAGATCCCCACAGATATTAACTAAGCATACTAAAATACCTTTGCTGTCTGTCCTCTGCAGCGGGGCACTCTCAAAACTCAGTTGACTTCATTTCTTTGCAAAGCTCTTTAGGCTAAAAGGAGACAGAGCTGAAAAGTAATTTTCTTAAGTCATCCCTAAAACTCGTTTTCTTTTTAATGTTCTAAAAGTGACTCTAGAAAACAGAGAAGCAAATGTTCTCTTTTAAAAAGTCAGCTTCCTGAGATAAAAAAGAAAATATCAAATTGATACTTTGCTTTAATTTTAGGAAATTCATTTTAAATACTTTAATATAGATATTCCTCTGATGGTGGGATTAAGAGTGTTTTCTAGGAAATAGACCACATTTTCACCTTTCAATGAAGTAATTTACTATTATTGGAGTACCTAGAAAGTGACAAAAATTCTCTGCTTGACCAAAATTTAGCCAGGCTTCAGAACCTCCTCCTTGATCCATCTGTGTATTTTCTTATGAAATCCAGTTTTAGCAAGAATCCTGCTAAGTCAATTTGGCAAGACACCCCTATCCTCTTATCTGATCACCTACCATATCTGTTTAGGTTTCTCATCCTTTCTCCCAGGTGATATCTGATCACTCTGTCTTGTCTGCAGCTAGAATCTTGTTGGGTTAGTTTAGCCAGAAGCCCTCTTAACTCTGATGTTTCCTCTTAGTAATATTCCATCCTCTGACCCCACCCTGCTCTTTGACTATATATTGCAGTGGTCCCTGTACCTGTCTCATGATGGCCCTGAATAAAGTCTTCCTTACCATATTTTCACAAGTATCCTTGAGTTATTTTTTTCTTTAAACAAGTGCATATTACTTTGTACTCTGTTTTGTGAGAAATGGAACAAAAATTGAAAATAGACCTAATTCTTTTTTAGAAAAAAAAGATAGATAAAACGATATAAGATAATGGTACAGAACAATGTAAGTACTAAAAAATAATTAGTATAAAGTAAGCGACTAAGAATTCTGAGAAAGGAGATATTAAGTGGCTAAGGGTAGTGAGGAAAAGCCAGGGAGAGAAGTCTTGCTAAAATGGAACTATGGCGTGTTCACTGATCTAGAGGATCCTAGATTTCTGCTTGGGAAGGAGTGGAAGACAAAACTGGATTATTAGAAACTGGGCCATAGTTGAAGATATTTATATGCAAAACTGAGGAATTTAGACTTCATTCTGTAGAAAATAGCAAAATTGGTTAGAAGAGAGGCAGTTACTGGTGTGTAGTCCATCTGATTAAAATAACAGTAGCTTAACATTTATTATGCATTGCATTTTATAGAGTGGCTGGGAATATGCAGAGCAAGTGGTGGGAGGGGTGTGAACAAGTACCTGAAAACAAGTTATCTAGGGAGGATTAGACTTTAAAAGCAATTCAAAGCATCTGGGCAGATATATGCAAAGTAACCACAAATATGCAAAATGGCTCAAGTAGTCTAACAGATTCATTAACATTTCTAAAGAAAAGAAGTTCTCCACCAACAGCTTGGTAAATAAAGGAAAGAGAGAGAATTGGCAGAACTTTCTCAAGCATTGCCTGGGGGGCCAGG
>RJWJ010041776.1:0-13344 GCA_004363605.1 Indri indri | reverse complement strand
ACATGGTCTGGACCTGCCTATGCTTGGGTGACTTCCTAATCATAATCTCCCAAGACACTTCTCCTTTGAGCTCCAGATGCTAGTATCCATCACTTACTGGCCACCTCCCTCAAGGCAAGCGATGGGCTCCCAACTCAACGTGCCCCCAAATGAACTCATTATCTCTTTCCATCCACTCCATCTGCTCCTCCTGTGTTTGTTCCTTTTTTCAGAATGGGATCACAAATTCCCCAAATGCTAGAAACTCTTCCTAAAGACCTTCCATGGTTGAGTATTTCCTTCCATATGAAGAATAGTTCCTTCCAGTGCTTTGTTCAGATGGGCAGGCTAGACCAGGTCCAACCACAATTGTAGGTGTATCTTGTAGAGTTCTTGTCACAATCAATATTTGTTGAATTAAATCAGTAAACTAACAGTGAGAATTTCATGCACCATAGGGGATTTGAGGGAAGCTATTCTGAGGCAACAGCGAGAGCTATTGATCTCTCTGAAATCACATCACTCAGACAACTGTATATTTTGTCATTCCTAAGCTGAGAGCCGGGGCATAATAGACAATGAGATTGGCTCGAAATTGATTGATTGATTGATTGATTGATTCGCTGATTCATTCCTTCATCCAGCCTGCACATTTTAAATGTCCTCTAATGTGCCAGGTACTCTTCTGGGTTCTGGTGATATTGAGATGAACAGAATGCAAGTCTAAAGATCTCATGGCTGAATTTGGGGGAAGATTTGAAAAACATGTAATTACACATGCTCTCTGAAAATAGTTTTGTGCACACAGAGGAGAGAGTGACAGCTTCTGCCTCTGAGAACCAGGGCAAGGCTCACGAAGGTGGTAATACTTGTTCTGGGCCTTTTATAATAGGAACAGTTTGTCAGCTGGAGGAAGGAGTGAGGGTGGAGAATAAACAGGGAATCCTAGGCAGAGGGAACAGCACGTACAGTACGGAGGTGGGCAATATTCTCTTAGGGGGTGTGTATGAGTGAGTGTGCCAGGAATGAGGCCAGTGTGGTCCACTGAGACCCAGGGCTGTATATGTCCAGTCAGGGTTCCAGCACCAGCAGGCATCAGAATCACCTGCACATCATCTAAACAGGTGGACTCCCGGGCTCCACCCAGACCTGAGTAATCACAATCAACTGTGTGGTGCCTGTGTATCAGGAAGAAATTCTCCAGAGGTGATTCAAATGCAGACTCAAGTCTGGAGGTCAGAGAGGTTCAGGGACCTGTCCATGGTCACACAGAAAGTGGCAGAAGCAGATGTCCCACTTAGGTCCCTGGGGTGACGGTTAGGAATACCGAGGTCCAAGGCTATTGGTCTCAGCTGCCTTGATGGGCAGTGGAGCTGCCTGCTAGACTCCACAAATCATCACAAGTCCCGATTTTCTTCAAAAGGCAGTGATTTCCCTTGTCTGCCTCGAGGTGTGGGCTGCAGCTGATTCCAGAGATTGGCATCCTCGCCAGCCTCATCGGGCCTGTAGATAGTGACAAATCCCTTTCGCTTGTTCCCCATTATTTCGTTGTAAATGAGAAAGTAATAAAGCGAGGCTGCAACTGGACTAATTAAATCGGCCATTTCTAATCCCATCGAT
The DNA here is from genome assembly GCA_004363605.1 of Indri indri. Taxonomy (NCBI): domain Eukaryota; kingdom Metazoa; phylum Chordata; class Mammalia; order Primates; family Indriidae; genus Indri; species Indri indri. The sequence continues at coordinate 11,745 of RJWJ010041776.1, read as the reverse complement.
CCAGGGAAAGCGAGTTGCGGAGGGGTGGGAAAGAAAGAAGCTTTTGATTCAGAATAAACCAAATGCATTTCTGTCACAGGTGGCGACTGAGGAGTGAGAAAGAAACAGCTCCGGACCTGGGATCTGAACTCTGCAGGGGAAGAGGGACGGCATGCCTGGGGGTGGAAGGGGAGGCAGCCTCGGAGCTCCGGGCGGAAGCACACTGTTTTCTTTCTAGGAAAAAAGGCACAACGTGAGCGAAGACGCCGTTAGAGTGAGAAACTCAGTCTGTGTTGCTGGGGGATGAGCACTGAGGGGTATACAATCAGTACCAAAGGTGGCAAAAATGAATACATGAATAAATGCATTTTTAAAAAGAGACCCGCAGGAAGCCAGCTGGTGTGGTTTTTATGAGCTGACTTAGCAGCACTGGCCAGAGTTGAGTTTAGAAGTATCTTTTCTGCCTTCATTCTGCGGAAGGTCATTTTTGTCCATCATGTGGACCAGCCCAATTCCTCCCAGCCGTGGCCTCTCATTTCCTCTCCCTGGCCACCCCACTCTGCACTGCCTGCGATTCTGTGAAAGTGCCAGAGTGATCCTCGTCCTCTTTTATTCGTTCTGTGTCACCTGCCTGGATGGCTCCTCCCAGCCCTTCCTCCAGAGTTTCTCAAAGTGTGATCTGTGCATCATTTGCCTGGGAAAAACTCAGGGATTTTGCTAAAAATGCAGAACCCACATCCAGCACACTGCTGCTGAATCACTATCTGGGGGCCTGGAGCTCAAGAATCTGGATTTTGGCAAATATGATGGGTGATAGCAACACCAGGGTGTTAGAACCCCGGGCACCCTGTTCTCTCCGTGTGAGCACACCTGTTCATCTCTGTCTTCCCGGCTCGGCACGTCAAAATAAACAGGGCTTCCTGTTGCTTTAGGTTTGGAAATGGCCAAAAGCATTTTTATTTGATTTGAGCTTGTTGTAAACTTCTGTAGAAAGAAGACAATGAATTGTAATGTCCACCTCAAAACCTAACAGATTTTATAGTGGTTGGAGAGCAGACACCTACAGAGGAAGAAAAAAATATTTTAAACTGAGCGATTTTGAGTTCAGCTGTGCCTGAAATGAATAACAGTAAGTAGAATTTATGAACTATCATTATCTCCTACCTTAGCCATATTTTATGACTTTCCAAAGTAAGCTAAAACATATCTTACAAACTGTGACAACCCTACAAACATAAAGATTTACAAGTTGGGTGAGTAAAGACCGACTCTGTAATAAAATAATTTGACTGCAAAAGAGTCCTTGTCTTTCTAGTGGACATCAGCCCTGTTTTCTGATGGACCAGCTTCCTTTCTATATTTGGGGGAATTTCTTGCTTTGTGAGTTTCATATCATCAGTATAGAATGAGCAAACGATTTTACAGCCTCCCTTGCAGCTCAGGCTGATCATTTGTACCTTTAACAAGTTCCACTGATCATTAGCACCTGCCATAAGATGTGATTTGAAAGTGAGCCACAGAAGTCTGACTCCCCGGGTGACCCGTTTGGAAGGTGGTGGCGGAAGCACCCAGGTTGGGGAGGGTCTTGGGAGCAGATCCAGCTCCTGTGCTGGAGGCTGTCGGTTTCCAGCAGTGTACAAACGGTGGAGGGAGGGTACCTCCCGTGGGCAGTGGCAGCTGCAGGGGTGGTTTCCTTGCCAGCCACCGAGAACGTCGTTGCTGGAAGCTCACGTTCAAAGCTGACTCGCCAGCTCCCCTTGCAAGTTGCTCAGCCGGCCCCGCTGCACCCCCTTTGTCTAATGTAACCCTTATTACGACGATCTGAATCAGGAAATTCATATTGCCATAGTGCTGTCACCCTGACCTACAGACTTTGATTGAATTTTGCCAGCTGAATCACTATTGTCCTATAGTGCAAAAGAAAAAAGAAATATTACTTTCTGATCTGGAATTCGATGCAGGATTACATGTTATATTTGTCATAAATCTTTAGCCTCCTTCAGTCCGAAATAGTTCCTCAGTATTTCTTTTTTTCTATAATGGCCTTGACATTTGTTAGGAGTACAGACAGGCATTTTATTTTGTAGAAGTTTCCTCGGTTTGGGTCTGTGTGTTATTTCTTCATGGTTAAAGTCATATTATGCATTTTTGGCAGGGATACTGCCGAAGCGATGTTGTGATCTTCGCCGTGTATCATATCGGGAGGCACGTGATTTGATTTGTCCCATGGCGCATGATGCTTCTTTGATCAATTGATTAAAGTGGTGTCAGCCAGGTTTCTCCACTGTAAAGGTACTGTTTCTCCCCTTGTAATTATTATGCATCCACAATCCTTTCAGTACCTGCTTTCCTGCTTTATCAGTCAGAGTCAGCTTCTGTTGCTTGCAACTAAGAGCTCTGACAGTGATATCTCTTCATAACAAAAGAAAAGGGAAAACCATAGAGGACATTTTCTACTTAGGATCAATAGCACAACACGGTTAAATCCTGCTTGAGACCTTCACTTCAGCTCAATTAATCCGTGTTTAGGGCAGAAGCTTTGTTTGGTTGTTTCTTTATCAGCATATCCTGAAATATTTTACAGCGCAGCATTTGAATAACAGAGTACTTTTAATCCAAGTGATTTGCTTCATAGGGTCCTTTTAATTAAAAGCCGATTCTCTTCTTAGAGGAAGACTCACTTTTCCACTAAATCTTTTGCTCTTTCAAGGAGGGGGTTTATGTTATCCCATAACCATAAAGTCTCGCCTATCCTAGGAAGCCTTCCTGACTGCTTCCTGGGGATGGACCAGCCACCCCCTCCTCTGTTCTCCTATTCTGCCCTGCACAGATGCAACACTTCAAGGCTCCTGGACATTTACCTGTGGACCTCTCTGAGTGCACTGTCACCTGCCAGGGCAGGGACCTTACCTTTTCCTCTTCTGTATGCTCAGCACCTAATGTAGTATTTCCCGTGGGTAAGCGCTCCATGGATGTTTGTTGAATCAAAGGATCTATGTAAGAAGAGATGCCTGTGGCAGGATCCAGTGCAGCCCACTGGGGTGAGTACCTGGATAGTATTTAGGAGACCAAGTTCCCTAAGCTTTGTTGGTCTCATCTCTTCAGATTCACCATCACAGTTGACTCTGGGGCTCTTTGGAACTATTATGGGGATTTAAGCAAGGAAATGGCATGACTGTGTCTGGGTTTTAAACAACATCTCTTTGGCTGCATTGGAGGAAAGATGACAAGGCCAAGGCTATGGACAGGGGGCCCTGCCAGGTGATTCTGCCATGGTCCAGGCATGAGATGGAGAAGGGGAGAGAAGCATGAGATATTCTAGAAGATAACAGAAACAAACATTGCAACTCCTTGGTGGCCTGCTTGGAACCAGGCCCTTTCCTGCACCGTCTCTGTTCTTCATAACAGCCCTGAACACTGTGTTTGACACTCCTGTTTCCTCATGAGGAATTGGTGGCTGCTAGATTTGTCTAGAACACAGAGCTAGTGAGGTAGAGCCAATGACTAATCCTTCTGGTCCCACAGCCCACACACCTTCCTGTGGATCTCACACCTGACCTGAGTGCTGATCTGATGGCCTCAGGCTGTCTCTGAAGACCACTGGCATGGTGGTGACAGAAGAGACACAGCTTTGCTGTGTGGGTGCTGGGCCACAGGGAAGAAGGACACAAAGGATGTTGCAATGCATGTGTGTGGCTGCTGCTCAAGGGAGAGGAGAATGAAAGACAAGTTCTGTGGCACTGGGCGCAGCACAGGACGGTGGCTCAGGCCGGGGCTCTCTGCTCCCCATCTGCCCTGGTCCCGGGCAGGTTTTGCAAACACTGCCGATTGGAAGTAGAGCAGTCACTGCAAATTCAGATGTACCCTGTGAATCGGGATGGAACCTGGGATCCTTGCACCTTAAGAGTAGTGCAGACTTAAACAGGAAAAGGAAAAGGAAGAGGTTGGCTAAAGCCCTTGTATTTTACCATCCATGCTGGGAGCATCACCAGAGGCAGGCTGATAGCTCCCTGCTCCATCCCATTGTGACTCTTTACCCAGACTGGACTGTAGGGCCAGGGTTAGAGGCAAGTGAAGCACCAAGGGTGCCCCATTTAAGGGGTGCTCCCCCTGGGGTCAGGCACCTCCTGGTCTCACCTCGTCCGGGATTATCGGGGTTGTCCATACAATGGGGTTAAGAGTAGACATTCTGCAAGGTCCCTGCTCATTGAGATTCTGTAATTCTACAATTCTTCTCCAAGTTTTTCTCATCATTTCCCACCATGTTGCTTCTTTTTCCAATGTTAATTAATATTTCAGGAAACCTTGGTGTTTGAAGCTTAACCTTGTGATTTTGACTATTTGGAAGAGTCTCCAAAGATCCATATCGTATGATAATTTGTAATTTTGTTGAGGCAAAGTTTGAATGTGAAGGGCCGCGAGACCGGCTTGCCAGAGCCAGCACTTGGCTGGTGAGCAAGCCTCGGGCGACCCCCTCGCCACGCTGTGGCCATGTAGCATCTGCACGTCACGGTGTAGTAATTCAGAATGGCTGCTATCAGCACTCAAGGCTGTATTCTGTGTTACACACACCACATGCATTATCTCATTTATTCCTGACAAAAACCTGGTGAAATGGAAAGTGTCTCATTTTGCAGAGAAAAGGAAGCTCGGAGGTATTAGGTAACTTTCCCAGAGTCATAGCCAGTAAGTGGCAGGGGAAGGATTTTAACTCAGCTCTGCTTTGCTCTAAAGCCTGTGTTTCACAGTGGCTTCTTTTCAGGCTCAGGAAGGTTCATGGTTAAGGCAACTGCTCTTAGGATGTCACGGAATTCCTATATGCAGTTAGCACGGAGTGAGCACCTACGTATTCCAGACACCATTACATGGACAGTGTCATCACAGCAGCGAACACGAAAAGACAAATAACTCTGTCCTTACAGAGCTTTTGTTCAAGTGGGTGGAGCAGGTGACAAGGAACACAAACAATGGACATATTCTGTGTTGGACGGTGACAAGTGCTGTGGAGAAAAATGCAGCAGGGGAAGGGTGGGGGGTGCAGGGCAGGGGTGGTTGGAGGCAGAGGTTCAATTTTAAACAAGGGGGGCACAGGGACCCCCCCACAGAGAAGGGGACATGTGTACAAAGGGTCAGAGGTAAGGCAGTGCACCATCGCTGGGCAGAATGTGCTGGAAAGAGGAATGGCAGTGCATAGGCCTCTATGCGGGCAGTGCCTGAGTGTTGAGGGACAGCCAGCAGGTCAGTGTGGCTGGAGTGAGGGACTGAGGGACGGTGTCAGGAGGGGAGCACAGAGGGGTCACAAGGACAAGGCACATGAGGCCAGTCAGCTATTCTGCTGCCTTCGGCTTGAGGGACATGGGAGGCCACTGGGAAGTTTGCAGCAGAAAAATGCCTTGCTCTGACATGTGTTTTGCAAGAATCACTCTGGCATGTTGAGAATCAACTAAAGCGGGGCAAAGATAGGAAGGAACAGGGAGACCAGGTTGGAGGCTGTTGCAGCATCTGCGAGAGAGGGGACGGGGGCCCGGACCAGTGGGCTGGTGGGAGCTGAGAAGTGGTCAGACTGGGCATGTGCTTTGCAGGCAGAGCCAATAGAACCCCCTGGCTGGGTGTATGTGGTGGGCAAGGTTGAGTTTACTTTAGGGTGAGGACTTATTGAAGTAGTTTTTAAAATGTCCTTCATGCTGTCCTAAAAGGATTACTAGAGATCTAACGGGTCTCTTAAATATTTTGATTGTATGTTACTGCATTTGGAGGAAGAAACAATTTGCCCCCACAAATGGGAACAAGCTGGGGTCTTGGCTTACCATCCTCATGAATGTCTGAAGTGTCTGTGACTACTGCCTGGTCCTGGACTTGGGTCTGAAACAGTGACCAAGAAGATGCTGCCGAGATCTAGGAAACCAAAGCAGCAGCTCATCTCTGAAGAGGTGAGAAGCCAGAAACCACACTGGGAACAAGCCGAGGTGGCGACAGAGCCTTCTGCGCTGGGAAAACCAGGAACCCGCTGTTCTAAGAGGAAGGTGCCTGTGGAGGGGACATGCAGTCTTGGCAGCACAGACCCACAGATGTCTTCAAGTTTCAAAGCAGCAGATGTAAGAAGGGGTGTATGGCTCAGTACAGGAAGGGCAGGACTGAGGAGCCCAGAATGCCTGTTTTCGGAGCCAAGCTGCTGAGACGCAAATGTCTCTGAACGGGAACTGTGCTAGCAGTTTGCTCGGGGCGGCCAGCACACAGAGACCAGTGTCCACGGGAAGTGTGGGGCTCTCCATGGGTGGCTGCAGTGGCATCTCCAAGCCAGATGATCACTTCAATTCATAGTCAAAGGTGCCTTGGACTTAAAGTTTGAAATTCTGATTTCAAACTTCTGTTCCTCTGCCTTCTAGCTGGGTGACCTTGGACGAATCATATAACCTCTTAAAAGTTCCACTTTTTCATTTGTACACTGGGGTAGTAGATAAATAAATCACTGATTACCTACATCATATATCTCCTCCTGCAGGGGGATTACCCTTGTGAACACATGATTTGTTTTGACCAATGAAACGTGCAAAAATGACACGTGAAACTTCTGGAAAAAGCGACATATGACACTTCTGGCAAAAACTTTGAAGAGTCAGCACGTGGCTTTGCCATGTTTTCTTTTCCTAGTCTCTGTGACCATGGAAGTGTCGATCTAGACAGAGCCTCCATCAGCCCGGGGCCCTGAGGAATCACAATGTGCAGAACTCCCTGTCAACCTGTGATGAATATGTAAGCACGAGTGAGAAGTAGACTTTTTTTGCTTTAAACCTTTACAGATTTCTGAGCTGTTTGTTACCACAGCACAACCTAGACTATCCTGACTGATACGCACAGAAGCGATAGTTCTCTTTGCGTAGATAGCATAGGATTGTCCTGAAGATCCATTGCAATTCTTCCCTCACTCTGGATCTTTCTACTCCCTTATCCACTCTGGGCTAACTCTGTGTGCTCTTAAGATGTCAGCTGAAATGTCACTTCCTCAGAGAGGCCCTTCCTGCCCTTGTGAGTTGGCTCCGTCTGCTAGTGGAGCTCCCTCCTTTGTAATCTTCATCTCGTCTCTAATCCCTTCTTGTGTTGTCTGCGACACTGTTCTCCTGTGACTTCTGAGAGGTAAGCATTGTTCACTGGGGTCCCCCACCCTGCACAGTGTCTAGCATAGAGTGAAAACTCAAAGACTGATGCACATGACCAAGAAACGAGGTGCCTGGTACAGGCATGGCAGCCTCCCTCTCTTACCACCACCAAAGTTTCCTGTATAATATTTCTCTTCTTCCTTCAGGGGCTCCATATTTAAAATATTTCTGTCTACCAAACAAACTGCATTTATGATAAAGCAGTGCAGTTGACTGTTCCTTCTTACTCAGACACATGTAGCCACTGATAAGAGGTTCTGATCAGCAGGAGATAATCACCATGACCACATCAGTGGATGTAATTCCAGCCCCAAGCAAAGCCAATGTGTGCATTTGTGCAGCTTCACAGGATATTTAACTAACACTTGCTTCACCTGAAAGGACATTTAATGTTTATTTAACAAGAGGCCCCCAGGGAGGCATTTTTGGGGGTTGGTCAGGAAGCTTGACCGTGTCCTGGGGCAGTCTGGCTTCCCCCTTTCTCCCCTGCAACCCAGCGTTCTCGGCACGCTCCTTGCCTCCTGCTTTTCCCACGATGTCTGCAGCTGCTCCCAAAAGCTTGAGTGCATTTGAGCCAGGGTCAGCAAGTGCTTTTCCCCTGTCTGTTGCTGTCAACAGGAAATCAAAAGTGTTCCCAGAAATTCCTCCTCAGACTTTGTGTATGTTTCTGTTGTCAGAACTGGATTCCATGGCCACCCGTGGCTATGAGGGAGTCTCAGAAAGTGAATATCAGAAAGGGGCTTGGGAGTCACCCTGAGTCATCACTGGGCCTGGCATATGGCCGTTCAGGACAAAACGTGGGTCCGTTAGCAAGGAACAAGGTGGGGGAGTGGCTTCTGGGCAGCACTGGACAGTGTGCCTGCTGTAGCTGGGAGAGCTCTGGACCCTGTGGCTTCTTCCTCCTTTGTTTAGTCAAACCCACTGGTTTAACAGGTGAAGAAAACAAATACATAATGAGAAGGAACTATCTGAGGTCTTGTATTGATTTAGGGGCAGACAGTGGTTAGGCTGTAAGTCATCAAGAGCTCTTCGTTCTTTTAAAGAAACAACCTAAAGAGGCCATAATCCAGGCAGGTTGAGGTTGCTCCTTCTAAGAGGCAAGGCTAACCCCACATGCCCTGCAGAGAGAACAGCGGATGGAGCAGGGTCTGAATTTCAGCCCCAGTCCTGCTCCTATCTGGCTGTACCTTTGGGCAATTATGCCATTCACTTGAGGCTTGATTTTGTTTAATTAGCCATCGTTATTTAATGTGATTTTCCAGATGAGGAAGTTGAGACCCAGAGAAGTGAAGTGACATCACCATGTGCCACAGCTCATGAGCGTTGGGGCGGGGTTGGAAGGCAGATCTCCCTACCTCCTGGTTGGCAACCCATCCTTGACAGATGCGTCTGGGAGAGCTTCAAGTACTCCCCGAGTAAGGGGTCAGGGCTGGGCACCTCTCTGCCACTTAGGACATCATAATTCACCATGTTAGGAGCAATTGTTGGCCAGTTTCATCTGATCAACACAGACAGACACAACTCAGCTCTCAAGTTGTGTTTATAACGTGGTTCTTAGTCAGTGAATAAATCTGGATATTGTTAATTATTACAAAAATGCCCGTGTTAATCTATGTGCCAGTGAATTACCCATTGCTGCAGTAATGGGATGGTAAGAACAGGGTCATTTTGGTCTTGGTAAGAACAAAGAATGTCAATCTTAGATGACAGTGATTCCCTCGCCTGTCTAAACATCACAATCTCCTAGGGAGGTTAATTTTGTTAAATATAGATTCCAGGGCCTCACCCCTTGGAAGGCCCAGAAAGGGCCTACCAAAGTGTCTCTTTATAACTTTTACAGGAGATTCTGATAATAAGCCTAATATTTTAATCATTGAGAGGACAGGATGGAATTTCTCAAAGTAGTCCTTGAGCATCTTTGAATTGTCCATTTGCTTTTGCTTTCAAATGACATGTGTATTAACACCAGGCAGATGGATGTACCTCAGTGGTAACCAGATGGTCCAAACTGCTGAACTTCTCAGAAGCATTACTCACCAGGGAGGTGGTTTGCTTTGCTTTATAATATAATAATTCAAAAAAAGAGTTACATATATATATATATATATATATATCCTTATTTAGGGGACTAAAGGTAAACATGGAGTATCATTATTTTTCCATTCAAAAAGAGGATGCCATCAAAACAACATTTCAATAAATACTGAGGCTGAACCCATGAAATGTCATTGATTCTCACATTACATCAGTGGTTCTCAATGGAGGTAGGGGTGCTTTGGGCAAAGCCGGAGGCAGTTTTGGTCGTCACACATGGGCAAGGTGCAGGGGTGAGGGTATCTAGTATGTAGAGATCAGGGATGCTGCTATACATCCTTCCATGCACGGGACAGCCCTCCCCTTCCTCAAAGAATTATCTGGCCCCGAATGACGATGCCGAGCTTGAGAAACTCTGCTTTAGGGACTTTAATTCAGGCTTGAATATAATTTCCTCATTTCCAACCTTTTAGTTTGGCACATGAGTATCTATGTGTATATATGCGTATGTATGGTTCATGTGTATGTATGGTTCATGCATGTGTGTGTCTGATGCAGGTCATGCTACCCATGGCTCTAGGGCATTTTGTGTGAATTTATATGTGAAACCTTCTGCCATCTTTAGATCCCTACTTGGGATGACTTTGGTCGCTACTTCTCCTCTGTGCCTATGTGATCATCACAACAACTAGGTAAATAGTTGTCTGTCTCCTCTGTGGGTTCCTGGACCTGCTGACATGCCCTGAGGCTGCTGTAACTGCACAGGTGTGGCCTGCTGCCTGCCCTTCACCAACGTGAATGACTAGCTCTGTCTATCACTCCTCTCTGGCTCGTGACGAGACCTCACTCTTACCCCTTCTTCTCTGGCCTTTGTCATAGCATCCACTTGCAGTTTCTTGCCAATCAGGGTTTACTAGAAAATACTTTCTTCCATTTTTGAAGGGTTTAGGAAAAATACAACAACCCACGATTGGAAAAATTGAACCAAACATAGGAGGCATTTAAGGCATAGGTAGTAAGAAGCGCATCTTCCAGAAGCCGACGGCAGAGTTCCGCATAGGAACTCAGGAGTCTTGGCTTAGAGCTCACAGTTCACCACCAACATGCCGTGTGGCCTCGAGCAACTTAATTCCCTTCCCTGGTCCTAATTTTACCCTCTGTACAATAGATGGCTGGGTGAGAAGAGTTCTCACGCCCCTTTCTGGTCTCACATTGAAAACTCTGAAGTTGGCTGAATGTACAAGGACCCACAGACGACCAGAAAGGGCACCTCCTGTGAGCCACAACCTGCACTCCCATTTTCCTCCTAAACACTGAGAGAAATGCTCAAGTGTATCATTCTGGCAGGATCCCACACCCACACTGACGGATGTCAATTCTGGCATTTATTAGAGAGCCAGCAAATCTTGAAAACAATAAATATCTCATTACTTTGCTGATGATGTGTCTTTAAGTGCTACTTCAAAATGCCCGTCTTGGCTGTGCTTGATTTATAACAAGGACTCGTTCTAATCTTGCAATCTTTCATCCTATGCAAGCACTTTGTTGGACCTTAATCAATTTTCTATAACTCCCCTAGAGCAACTGGCAAGGAAGCTGAAGGGGTATCCAGGGGATGATTCCATCCCACATCCTGACAAGTTTGACATCTGATTTCCTGACCTATGTATGATTTTCAGTGTAATGCAGATAAAATGACATCGATCTTAGTGTCGGACAGACCTGGATTAATATTCCATATCCCATCTCCATTACAGACTAGCTGGGTCATCGTAGACAAACTCACGTACCCTCTCTGAGCCTTGGTCTTCACACCTGTGAATTGGGGGATAATGGCTTCTTTGTGGCACTAAGGTGCAGAGGAAATGAGTTGATGAATGTGAAGTGCCCACCCGGATGACTGGAATGGAGGAGATGTGCATAAAATGATGAACTATTAAAATTATTATTACTCTGAAGAAAGAATTCAGAGCTGCTACTCAGGAAGCCCTGGAGGCCAATGTCAGGGGTTGTAAATCAACCCCTTTCCTGTTTTAATACTGAATTAACAACCAGGCAGGGGGAAAAATGGAACATTTAAATATTTAAACCAAACATTTAATTTTTAAACATCAACATTCTTTTTATAACTTAGACTGCTCTTCAAGGCCTGTGGAAAATTCCCCAGCTCTATGATACGCCCTCCTTCATGGCACTTGCTGAAGAATGTCGCTAACCTTGAAGGCCTCTGAGCTTGGCAGGGGATAACACATTTGTTTTATTCAGAAGAAAGCACATTTGTGTCCTAATAAAGATATTACTGATAAGTTTATTTAAAGAAAAGGGAGTAAATTCCTGTATAATAAAAATGAAACTAAGTCTAATGATACTAATCTAGACTAAAGAAAATAAATTATATTTGATGTGATTTTCTTGATTCCTGCTTTCTGCCAGAAACTGGCTTTGACTTTTTTTATGTTATCTCTTTCAAATTGCACACACACAAAACTCTGCAAGGTTTTGTTTGTAATCTACCTTTTTGTCCACAAGCAAACTGAGTTTAAATGAGGCCAATTCAGTACCACGGGGTCATGTG
>RJWJ010041775.1:0-13348 GCA_004363605.1 Indri indri | reverse complement strand
GGGTGGTGCCCCCTCCGGAGGCTCTGGGGGAGAGTCTGTTCCATGCCTCTTTGGTTTCCAGTGGCCGCCACTCCCCCGGCATCCCTTGGCTTGTGGCCACATTAGTCTGATCTCTGCTTCATCTTCCCACAGCCTCCCGCCTTCCCCCCACCCCACATGTTGCCAACTATCCCTCTGCCTCTCTCTCATAAGGACACTGCGATGACACTCAAGGCCCACCTGGATGATCCAGAGTGATCTCATCTCAAAATTCTCAAGTTAATCACATCCACAAAGACTCTTCTTACAAATAAGGTAATATTTAGAGGTTCCAGGGATGAGGACACGGACGTACCTTTGGGTCCACCATTCAGCCCACTACAAGAAGGGTGTGTTACAGTCTCTCCAGGATTGTCAATGTCTCCTCATAATTCAAAGAAACAGCTGTATTTGAAGGTATAGTATTAGGTGTATTCCGTGTCAAAACTATATCTCCTCCGTGCATTTTCACTTTTATTAATATGAATGTCTGTCTCTGTCCTGTTTAATACTTTCCACCTTGAGTTCTAACTTATCTGTGTGAATATTGCTACATTGTTTCTTTTATTAATTTTAAAACTTTCCGAATCATTTTGTTTCAGCCTGATTTTATTTCATTTTTACATTGTCATGACTGATAGGGTTGGGCTTATTTCTGCCATCACAACTTATTTTTTCTCTTCATTCTGCTTCCTCCAGTTTCTTTTTCCCCTGTCTTCCCTGAATCTGACTTCCATTTACTCCTCTGCACAGCTGAAGCCACAGTCCCGGGTGTGTTCAAGCTCAGTCACAATTTCCAGGGTAGGTTTGTTTCATACAAAGAACACAGCCACCCCACAAAGCACACACATCACACTTCTCTTGAGCACGAGATCCAAGGACCACGTGAGCAAACACTTACACTCTCATTGTGCCGGAGACACCATTACGTCCCCATCCCCAGCAATGAAACCTCTTGCTCACGAAAGTATCTCGAAGGAACACGCTATTTCAAAATATATCTGGTCATGCTGTTCTTTTGTTAAAAACATAATAATAAGTTTTGAAGTATTCTGTACACGCAGCCAAAGGACCCTCGCTGAGCCTAAAAGCAGTGAAAGGTGTTCAGTTTTAAGGGCAGCAGATGAAAGCCAAAGGAACCCTGTCATCTGAAACTGTTTTGTCATCCGCTGACTTTTCTTTACAACGACAGCAAGCTGAGGCAGAGTAGGTTCTGCAAGGGACAGAGTCACATCAGGGGACCCGTGTGCTCTGAGAACGCAGGTTCACGAAGCCAGAGACGGCGGTTCCCAGCCCGCAGCGTTTCTCTGCCACCAGAGCAAGTATTCTTGGCTCCCTCCAGCTGCAGCTGCTGAGCTAGTAAAATCTGAGAAAAGAAGGAACACAGTGAATAAAGAAGACAGAAATGAAAGAAGAGCGTGCAGCCAAGAGAGTCTCCAATAAGGCTGAAACGTCAGGGAGAAAAGGAATTTATAACACAGAGAATACACTTAGCTGGGCTTTCTTGCATTTCTGCTATCGCTGTTAAAATTACCCTGGTTCAAATAAAGGAATGCTCTGTCCCAGTCATTATTCATGTTTCTTTTCAAGGCACAAATTCCAGCATAGGCAATTTCGGCGGGAACCGAACTATTTATTTGCTGGAGTCTTGCTTACGACCATCGTGTCCAGGCGAGCAGAAAGTGCCCGGCGTGTGCAGAAACCGGGGTAGCATCCTCTCTCCTACCACTCCAAGGGGCTCTGCCCGACCCAAAACGAGTGCTGGTTATAAAATCTCCACAAGGCCAAGGGCAGAGGCAGCTCCACGCAGCGAGGGAAGCCATAAACCAGACAAAAAGACAGCCTTGCTCCGCACTCTCCCGAAACACAGCCTCAGTCGGGGCTTAAATCACTCTGTGTCCCGGTGTCCGTGTCCGTGGACAGGTGATTGGGCATCCACGAATTCAGAGCTGCTGGGAGGAAAAGCCCATAAGGTGATTAGACACACGGGCCGCGGGAGTGTTCGGGGGGAACACAGCGTCCCCCACCCGGGACTTGTCCAGCTTCATGTTCTGTTTTGCTCTGAATGTTCCACAGTGATCCATCTTCCAGGTCTGGTGGGACCTCTGTTCAGTCCCCTGGGTCCTGACCTGAATCCCCATGCTGGTTTTGTTTGAAGTTACACCCCCACACCTGCCCCCACCCCCGGTCTTGGGCTGCGGCCTCCAGGCTCCAGCCCGAGTCCCTGGGAGGCACCTGCTGCCTGGCCCTTTGGAGACGCCTCTCTCCAGGCTTCAGCCTTCGTGACGCCTGGCACTGGCCTCTGCTCAACGGACCCGCAGATCTTGGCCTGAGGTGGGTGGGAGGCCCGTGGGGAGCTGTCGGAAGAACGTCCTGGACAGGAGAGGAAGGAGGGGGGCCTGGGCGGCTGGAGTGGCTGATCCAACGCAGGGAATCCGCAGGGCCCGAGTGGTCACTCAAGTGCCCCAAGAGCCAGCATGATGCTTGTCTTCCTCCCTGCAGGGTTTATAACTCGTAAACATGCTAGCCTTGCTCTGGCCCATTCCTCTCTGAACACTTGCTGTACCTGGGGTGCGTCATTCACCGGCACATCCTGAAGGCTGGTTTTACCCTCCAGCTAAGCTAATTCCTGTAGACGGTATGGACAGACTGTTTGTGTGCCCCAAAACATCATGTGTTGAACTCCTACCCCTGTGTGAGGATACTAGGAAGTGGGGCCATTGGGAGGTGATTAGGTCATGGGGTGAACTCCGAGTGAATGGGATTAGTGCCCTCATAGAACAGCCCCCAGGAGGCTCTCTCACACTCTACAATGAGGTGTCAGCAGTCTGCAATCCAAGAGAGGGCCCAAGCCAAAATCCACCCAGGCTGGCACCTTGATCTCGGATTTCCAGCCTCCAGAACTATGAGGAACAGATGCTTGTTGTCTGAGCTGCCCAGCCTGTGATATTCTGTATAGCAGCCCGAGCTGACCAAGACGATGACCATCTACTGCTGGCCCCATGTGCAGGCTACTTCTTACATTCCTGCACTCTGCCCAGCAGGCTCCGAGTCCCTGTCTTCTCTCTCAGGGGCACCTCCAGCCCCGAGCCTGGCCTCCCTCCCCAGGGCAGCAGATCTGCCCTGTGCGCCGCAGCCCCGGGGCTCAGTGTTCACCGTGCCTCAGCGCTCCCGCCTCCCTGCTCACAGGACCCCACACCCTGTCCACAGCAGAGGGCATGTTAGAAAAGAAAAGATCCATGTGTCCATTCGCTCTTCAGTAAACACTTATTGAGCGCCTGCTGTGTGCCATGCAAAGCACAGGGTCCAGCTTGGGAAGGTTAGGCCTACACGGTTCCTGCCCTAGGGGAGCTGCCGTCTGTGAAGGAGACAGAAAAACAGCCACAGTACAGGGCGACTGGCTGAGCCTCACGCAGCTGCTTCCCGTGCATACCACGTGGGGCTAGAAGGCAGGAACTGCAGCCAGGGAAGGAGGCACAGACACCGACATGCACAGCCAGGCCCTGCCCTTTGGGTTCAAGGAACCCTGGGTCAGTGGGCTGTCATCCTGCTGCCCTGTTTTGCATGGTGGCTTCAGGTAAACAACACACCCCCCAGCATGAGCCACCATGTCCTCGGCCAGGCTCTGTGCATGAGGCCTAGATGTCCACTCCAAACTGGGCCCCTGAGGCTCCCAGGCCAGAAGCACTGCTGAGAATGCCCTTTCTACCTCCTGGCTGCCCGAGGGGCCAGGTCCCTCCAGGCCCCCATGGGTAAGCAGTGCCCTCTTACGAGGAGAGTGTCCTGTGAAGACCAAAGCTCTCAAACTACTTGTGGGCAAAGACCAGGTTTTGATTTCTTTCTTTTTTTTTTTTTTTTTCAATTTGAAAGCAGTCACTGTTTATTAACTGACCGGATTACAAAAATAACCATGGTAGATACCTTAGTTCATTCTTCTAATAAGCCTGTTGATCTGGTCTTCCCTGTTGCCAGCATCTCCACCTTCTACAAAATGGGTTGTCTTTTTCTTCATTCCCCCGTGGAGATGATAACTTGAAAGGCCACAGGAAATTATTTGCTTCTTTGAAGCATTTGCCAACAGTATAGATCTCATGAATCAGATCTTCCATGCAGATGATGCCATATTTACCAAGAGATCGAGCAATCAAAGCATTATCTGTCAACGCAATTCATTTCTTACTGATTTTGCCATAACCGCGCTTGTAGATTAGTTCGTTTACTGACTTCAGGTTTGGGTACCCCCATGCAATATATGGCTCTGCAATCCTCAGCATGTTAATTGAAGCCTTGTTGAGCTTAATAAAGGTTCCATTGAAGATCTGGCGAAGACAAAGAAGCTGCAACACCTTTCGGACCTTCGGGCTCACACCACTGATCCCTCGGATCCTGATGACAAATGCCAATTTGGGTTCTGCAAGTACATAAAAGTTGCCCACTTTTCTCGCCATCCTAGCCATTCGAATCTCAGTTCTGTACATCTGCTTGTATTTCTTATGATAATGCTTAGCTTTTTCATAGATAAGCTTCCTCCTTGCCTTTCGAAGCATCTTTTGGGCAAACTTCTTTCTCAGGCATTTTATCTTCAGCTCTGCAAAATTCCTTCTCTTTTTCTTAAAGGTTTCCAGCACAATAGGAACCTTCTTTTTCTTCTCTTCGGCACCCTCCATGGTTCCAGCTGGAAAAAGAGCCAGGTTTTGATTTCTAATCTGCCACAGACTGATACTTGTGTAGAGTTAATAATGATAAATGTTTAAAATACTGAAAGGAAAAAAGACATATAAAATATATACCTAAACAGAGTGAGGAGACAACTTGCAGAATGTGAGAAAATATTTGCAAACTATTCATCAACAAGGGACTAATATCCAGAATCTAAAAGGAACACATACAACTCAACAGCAAAAAAAAAAAAGAAAGAAAGAAAGAAAGAAAGAAACAAATATTCCTGTTAAAAAGTAGGCAAAGGATCTGAGTAGGCATTTCTCAAAAGAAGACATGCAATAGCCAACCAGTATATGAAAAATGTTCAACATCACTAATCATCAGTGAAATGCAAATCAAAGCCACATGAGATAGCATCTTACCCCAGTTAGAATGGCTACTATCAAAATACAAAAAATAAAACTGTTGGTAGGAATATAAATTAGTACAGTCATTATGGAAAATAGTAGGGAGGTTTCCTAAAAAACTAAAAATAGAACTACCATATGATCCAGCAATTCCACTACTGGTTATTTACCTAAAGAAGAGGAAACCAGTATATATCAATGGGCCACCTGCAAGCCCAGTTTATTGCAGCACTGTTCACCATAGCCAAGATGTGGACTCAACCTGAGTGCTCATCAACAGATAAATGGATAAAGAGAGGCGGGTTAATGGGTATGAACACACAGTTAGATAGAAGGAATAAGTTCTAGTGTTCCATAGCCCAGTAGGGTGACTACAGTTAACAGTAATCTATTGTATATTTCAAAATAGCTAGCAGAGAAAATTTGAAGTGTTCCCAAAACAAATAATAAATATTCGAGGTGTTGGATATTCTAACTACCCTGGTTTGATACACGCTTTATATGTGTGTATCAAAATATCACATGTACATAAATATGTACAAATATTACATATCAATAAAAATATACATATGCACTTAAATATTTTGTTCTTAGCTTCAACAGATATAAAATTCCTCTGTCGAGTTGCTATAAAAGTTTCTAAACACTCTCCATCTCAGTACTTGCCTCGCCGCAGAAAGGAACAAGAGTGCTTGGAGTGGCAGGTCCCTGATCCACCCTGGGTGCAGTGCTTCCCCAGACCAAGGGTCAGCAAACCACCGCCCGAGGGCAGGCCAAACCCATCCTCCCACCTTTAAGTATTGTCTGCGGCTGCTTTTGTGCTTTTTGCAACAAAAGCAGAATTGAGTAGTTGAGACAACCACTTACTAAATCGCCTTTTACAGAAAAAGGTTTGTCAACCCCTGCCCTAGGCTACTTCAGGGGACACTGCCCATCCATCAGCAGCTCCAGTCTTCTCAAAGCTACCACCACTTGCCTTCTCCTCCAGCAACAGTGAGAGAATTACATCAACAGTGACAAGGAAACAGTATTTACCGAGTGTATCCGTTTCCTGGGGCTGCCATAACAAATTACGGCAAACAGTGGCTTAAAAGGACAAAAACTTATTCCCTCACAGCTCTCAAGGCCAACAGTCCAAACTCAAGGTGCAGGGACGGCTGTTCCCCCTCCAGAGGCTCTAGGGGAAAATCCTTCCTGCCTTGTCCAGCTTCCGGCTACAGCACTCCAGTCTCCCTCCATCCTCACGTGGCCTTCTCGTCTGTGCCCGTGTCTTCTGCCTCTTACACCGACACCTGTCACTGGATGTAGGACCTACCTGGATAACTCAGGGTGATCTCATCTCAGGAGCTTTAACTTGATTACATCTGCAAAGACCCTTTTTCCAAATAAGGTTTCAGAAATTGCAACACAGATGCTATGATTTGAATGTTTGTCCCCACCCAAAACTCATGTTGAAACTTAGTCCCCAGTGTAACGGTAGTAGGAGGTGGGGCTGTTAAGAGGTGACTGGGTCATGAGGACTATTCTCTCATAATTGGTTTCATCCATTCACGGGTTAATGGATTAAGGGGTTATGGCTGGAGTGGGTCTGTTGTAAAAGTCGGTGGGACTCTGGGTGCACCCCTCTCCCTGGTGATCCCTCCCATCATGACATGACGCAGCACGAGGCTCCCATCAGAAGCCGACCAGACAGGGCTGCCTAAACTCAGACTTTCCAGCCTCCAGAACGGTAAGAAATAAATTTATTTTCTTGATAAAAATTACCTAGTCTCAGTTATTCAGTTGCAGCAACAGAAAACAAAGACAATGGACATATCTTGGGGGGCTGCCATTCAACCCACTACTGCTCTATGCCAAGTGGTGTTCTCATTCTTTGATCTCATCCCCATGGCACCTTTATGAAACTGCTGTTGTCCCCATTTTGCAAATGAGTAAATCAAGTCCCCAAGAAGAAAGCACATACAATTTTCCAAGGATTACACAGTGAGACAGAGGATGGAGTCCAGCCCAGGCAACCTGGTCCCGGGCCCATGCCCATAACCACTGAGCTACCCCACAGCCCTGGGAGTCCCGGGGGCATTCATCAAGTGGTTTGCCCATGTCAAGCAGTGTTCTCCGCACTCTGCACACATCATGCCCGGTAATCCTTGTGAAGAACAGGGGAGGTGATCATTATTATTTGTACTTCACAGAGAAGGAAATAAGAGCTTTAGAGTTGAAGACTACGGTCACCCAGCTAATAAGTGGCAACATTAGGACTTGAACCCAGGTCTTCCTGAAGACAAAGCCATGTTCATATCTATTACACTAAGCAAGACTTTGTATAACTGCAGAGCAACCCCCAAGCCCAAACCCCAGGAGAGGCGCATCAGCCACCAAGTGTCCTATTCATGTGAGGTCCTGATGGGCTCCTGAGAGAATCCGTGGGGACTCAGGACCCAGCCTCCCTCTGTCCTGTGGCCCTGTGACTCAGACTTCTCCAGGCCTTAGAGTCTCGTGAATCCCGCTAGCAAGTGGGGAGGAGGGGATGGAAGTGGCACACCCACTTCTTGCCTTGCCTTGGAAGTGACACTGCGCTTCCTGTGCATATTCCGTTGGCCAAAAGTAGACACATGCAAGGGGCCTGGGGCACTCTACACTATGACAGGATGCCCTGAAATTTTAAGTAGACAACTAGTCACCCCGCCACACATAATAAAGCTATTTTACAAAACCTTCAAAATTCTCAGGGATTTGGCACATAGTAGGCATTTAATATCTTTCTTTTTAATGAATGAAGAAAGAATGAAATTAACTATGGAAAAATAAAGTTGCCTCCCCAAGTTGGACTGCAGCACTAGTGGAGCAGTAAGTCCCAGTGGTCAGGTGTAGTCCAAGGCACTATTGGCCCACATGGCCCTTTCCTAAAATTTTTAAAAGGCACCCCTTCTTCAAGATTTCCATCTATCATAAAATCTTAAGATACCAATCTTTGGTAGAACAAGGCAGTTTACTGCCACCTGCTGGTAACGTAAAATACACAAATCTGCAACATCTGTGATGTGAGAAGTGGCCCCTGGCAATGGGCACCATTGTGCAATGCACAACCTGCACAACTGTACGAGTTCCGAGTGCTGACAGACCAGATGAGCAGCAGAGGCCAGACCAATCTGGAAAGTGAGGTCCAAATGCATGGGGAGGCCTCAGGATGGACTCAGTGGTGCTAGTGTTGGCTTCTTTTATTTGCTGCTGGAGAAAGGATCTGGGGAGCAAGGGAGGGGCACAGGCTCCCTCCGCCTTCAGGAAGGATGAACACATCTTCCGTATAGACCCCATGGTCTGACAAAACGGCTATGCTCTGACTGTGTGAGGGCAGTGTGCCTGCCCCTGAACCCCCCTTGAGCTGCCCGCTGGAGTGGGGCCCCCAGGAGCACAGGGAGGAGCCTGCCTGAGCCTCAGAGGCAAGAGCAACAGAGTCCATAAAGAAGGCAGAAACCTTAAGGTTCTCTGTCTTGCTGCGAACCGCATGAGTCCAGGAACCACACCCACATTATGCCCTTGTCCCCCCTGTGTCCTGAACATAATTGCCAGCACCACCATAGACTCAGACAAGCCAGACCCCGTCCTAAGCCGCAGGCCTCTGGGGCCCACACTTTGGAGTGTCTTCTTCACGGCATTCTCAGCTCCCCGCCAGTGGCCGAGCCTGGCCTGCGCTCCCATCAGGGAAGGGAGCTGGAGCCCAGACGCATGGGGGCCCCAGCCAGCATTTCTTACCTTGGTCCGCATTTCTCCATCAACCTCCCTCATCCGCCTTCTCGTGGGGTCAGCCACATGCCCCAGAGAGCTCTCAGACTCACAGCCCTGGAAGGGCTTGCCCAGGCCCTGGCTGGCTCCAGCTCCAGGAGGGCAGCCTGGCCAGCAGGTCACTCTCAGTGGGCAGAGTCACAGTTGTTTCCAGGGACTGTGTGGTCCTGGGCTGCCAGGTGGTACGGATGTGTGATATGGGGAGACTCAGTCACGTCAGGCCCAGGACGAGTTCAGGGCTCTAAGCCCCTGAAGGGCCCCTGTGGACCCTGGGGCGGGGACCGTGTGTGCGGGGCTGTGCATTGGCGCTCACCCAGCGTGTTCCAACCACAGGGCCACCTCTGGGCCACAGCACCCAGGGCCAGCTAGTGTCCTACCCCTGGAAGGTAGGGGGATCACTCCAATTCTTCTGCAGGCTGCACCCCTCTCCTCTTAAGACTCCCGGACCACTGACCGCACACCATGGGGCTTCGAGACAGATGTCCTCTCCCACCTGGGGTGGAGTAACACCACACCCTCCCGAACAGCCTTGTTGTGTTTTAAGTTTTTTTCCCTCATTAAATGGGCTTTCTTTTTTAGGTTCACAGCAAAACTGGGCAGACAGTAGAGAGGGTTCCCACACCCCCCGCCCCGACACTCGCACAGCCTCCCCCACTACCAACCTCCCTTTTTTAAGTTTTTTATTTTTTTTTATTTTTATTTTTTTATTTTATTTTTATTTTTTTGAGACAGAGTCTCCCTCTGTTGCCCTGGCTAGAGTGAGTGCCGTGGCGTCAGCCTAGCTCACAGCAACCTCAAACTCCTGGGCTCAAGAGATCCTCCTGCCTCAGCCTCCTGAGTAGCTGGGACTACAGGCATGCGCCACTATGCCCGGCTAATTTTTTCTATATATTTTTTAGTTGTTCAGGTAATTTCTTTCTATTTTTTTTAGTAGAGACGGGGTCTCGCTCTTGCTCAGGCTGGTCTCGAACTCCTGAGCTCAAACAATCCACCCACCTCGGCCTCCCAGAGTGCTAGGATTACAGGCTAGTTTTATTTTTATTAGAATTTTTTCATAAAGGAAAAATAAAATCAACATCAAGACACACCTCATAAACGGGTGCAGAAAATTATGACAACTAAATGTTTATATTCATTCACAGACACACGTACAGTGGCTGGGATGCACAAAAATGCTATTTTTACTCACTATTAGGTCTTGGGCAGTTCAGGATTTGTCAAGGTTCCCGGTTACCTGAGAACACGCAATGGTTTATCTCCAGGATGACTCGGGGAGGCCGTCCGCAAACCTCCAGATAGACATTTTTACAGGAGCAGGGTAAATACAGGAGAATCCTTTAGAGTTGTATTTTCCCAGGTCAGTCTTAAGTTCCACAGGATGAGGGACGGATACTCCTGCACCGTGGGCCTCTCTCCCCTCCCCCAGCGCCTGCAGTCAGCACCCAGAGAGATCACATCCTGAGCACTCAGCGAACGTGCTGTTCTACCTCTACGCTGTAAAATGTGCGTATTTAACGTGACCAAAACTGAGTTCTCATTCACACATTACTGCACGCTTTGAGCGAGACTTGCATTTGTGGTCATCATGGGCGAAGCACAGTAACCACCTTTGATAGAGTCCCTGGAAGCTGGAGTCCCCACACAAGGACGGCTGCGGTGTCACGGGCAGTGGTGTCCCCAGCCTCAGCAGATGGATGGAGAGAAGTGCAGAGGCAAGACAGACTGCACAGTTTCATGCACACACGCTCCAGAGAGCCCTGCTATTGAGTGACAGCCAGGTGAGAGGTGTGGAATTATCTGGGAATGGTGCCTTTGGCAATAAAGACAATGGAAAGATGGTTTCTAGACCTGAACAGGAAGGGAAGGGGCCTAGGGAGAAAGCAGAACCTTCCCAGGCCCTGATTAGAGAATAAATAAATACAGAAGTATCTCTCCTCTTCCATTATTCTAAATCCTCATTAATGAATTGCTATACCTCACATGGGCCCACACATTTATAACGCACTTATTAATCAAATTGTTCAATGGAGAGGAGCTCCGCAAAAGAATATTTTCCCGGGATCCCACACAACCATGGGAAGGCCCTGGCAAGTGCCACAGTAAACACTGCTTGAAGGAGATAAGAAAGAGAAATTAATAGACTCAAACTTGAAAGTTGGAAGAATCCAAGTATGTACATCACAAGGAAAGAGGGAGAAATAGGAGTGAAACAATAAAACAGTGAAGAATTGATGATATGTTTCACATTTAAGAATAGTTATAATTGGTCCCATGTCCTATGTTTTGGATAGATGAGTAGAAATTCAGCTCTATACCTTGTCATAAAATGTAACATTGAGAATTAGAAAGTATACACATGGCTGGGACATTTTCTTTTCCAATAATATACCAGTAGCATTGCTGATATAACCAATAGAGACATTAATATAAGTTTAAACAAGTGTATCTCCTAGGCTGATCCTTAAATTCCTTTAGTTTTACATTAGGATATAAAATTGTTCATTCTAATGGGTTAGTAAACGCACAGCCCTTCAGAAGCCCCATCGACGAAAACACAGCACAGGCAGAGGGAAATATACTGTTATTTCTGCTCTGGCTGTATTTCCATTTCCTAATAACAACAATGAACGTGAAGCATCGTATTTGCATACAGATAGGTCTAGATTCCTGTTTTCCTGCAGCTATACAGTTAAGCATGTCACCGACATGCACTTCCCAGCCTCAAAGCACAATTTAAAGATCACTTTATGGGGAGTCGAATTACAGCAATGTGCTTAAGCATTAGGGCTGTGGTTTTTCTAAAAATTGTTAGCAATGGGGCCAAGTTCTGTGGTGCGCAAAGTCGATAACAAAGTTCTGAGCTACTACAGCTCATTGATTGCCGTTGTTCTGTAAGTTTCTTAATGTCCCAGCCACAGTACACTGGCCCCGTGCCATTCCCCAAGGCTTGACACTGCTGCTTCCTTCCTCCCCCTCCCTGCTCACATATCTGCAAGCGGCCGCTCCGGGCCATGCACCATGGCGGGCACCAGCGCGATGGAATCACTCACGGCTCCTACCTCCAGCAACTCAGAGTTTGCTTAGCCCAGCTAGAAACAAACAAGTCGATACGACGTGGAGATTGTTGCATACCAGTCATGATGAAGACACAGAAAAAGGAACTGCTGTCACTCCCCATTTGAACCGACCCTTCATGAACGTGAGTTCAACAAGCAAACAACGGGATGCGGGGCAAAAAAACTGCATCTTCAACAGGTATAAAGCACAGAGGTGCATTTGAAAGCAAAACAAATGCACCGATATTCAACGTTCTCCGGGAACGGGCAGGGTTAGCAGGTGGTGTGGCCAGACTGGAAAGGGGGCCAGGGGTTAGAAATCTGAGGCCGGGTGAGGAGCAGCCTTTAACATGAAGCTCACAAGTTCCTCCCGCAGGCAACGGGGGTCACCAAAGACGCTTTACTGGTTTGGCTGGTTAGTTGTTGTTGCTTTGAGTAAGAGGAAGGGCAGGTAAGATGCGTCTTTCACGGTGCAACGTGTGCAGGATGCTCTGTAACCAGACCCAGACTTGGCAATTCGCAATGAGAAATACAGTCGTCCGGTGGCCCGAACATGAGAAGACTGCCTGGAGAGCAGGGAGCCAGCCCCTGTGAGTGGCATGGCATCCACGTGCCACACCCACATCCTCTGGGTCACCCACAACCTGCCCTCTCCCCTGGGCAGGCTTGTCTTGCGATCTCCTTTCTCTTTGTTCCGCCCCGACTAGATCTCTGGTGTTTTCTCTCCACCAAATCGTGCCCTAAACCCTGTCCTAGCACAGCCATCCTCAGGAGTCTTCAGCATGTCCTGATGCAGCCAGGAGGAAACCCAGGCACTTTGATCAGGCTCAGATTGGGCCGCATCCCACCTTCCCGGACGCCCCGCCTCCCACATCAGCGCCCATTGGATTCACTACACAGGGTGGTTGCTGCTTCCTAGTCTCCTGTGCTGCAGGCCTCAGGTCCTCACTTCTGCGAACTGTGACGATGTTCGCAGCAACCGAGCACCTTCTCTGCACCTGGCACTGTGCTAAGACGTGGACACCTATTTGTGCATCTAATCCTCATCTAGTATGTCTGGTCCTCAACCCTAAAAGTTGGTGCCATCATCATACCCACTTGAAAGATGGGGAAACAGAGGCTTGAAGAATAAAGAAACCTGCCATTTAGCGATCAAGCAGGGGTGCAGGCCCAGAGTGTGCACGTTCAAAGATTCCAGCACACGGGTCTGCCGTCCCAAGGCTCTCCTGCAGGGGCTGCATTTCACCATGTTTGTATAATCAATATATGAACAGTTTACATCCGTACTACCAAAAAAACGTGGATTGGAACAAAGAAAGCAAGACCTTAAGATAAAATACTTTATCATTTTAAAGAACATCTTTGAACTTAGAGAAAATAACAATCTTCAAGACTCTTGCCTAATTTTAAAACCCTCATTTA
>RJWJ010041774.1:0-13345 GCA_004363605.1 Indri indri | reverse complement strand
CCTCCCAAAGGCCCACCTCCAGGTACCATCACACTAGGGATTAGGTTTCAACATATGGATTTGGGGGATATTATAAACATTCAGTCTTTAGCAGGTATCTATCATATGACTAGCCCTGTTCAAGGCACTAAATGGTCTCTGCAGATTTAGTGACTAAGAGTTCTAGTTGTGACTTCACATTTTAGTTCACCTACAAGAATGGGAGATTCAGAATCTGATCAAACCTTAGAGATGATGTAACTCAGTACCTTATTTGTTTATTGATTTAATGACAAGTCTGAGGTTCAGATATTGGAGAGTTGAGGTTGAGGCTGACACTTCAGGTCCCTGATTTTCAGTCCAATGTTCATTTTGGTGCACCTCGAGTCTTCCCTGTGGGATTCGCTACATCGCTGACAGTTGCATAGTCACCGGTTAAAACCTGTGTGTATTAATACAGAAGTCGCCTGTTTTGTTTCTGTAAATACCACTCTCATTCTTTTTTCTATTCCTGCTAACTCAAAATAATAGTAGCCGCTTTCCAAAGACACTGACGTTTTGCTGATTCGCCAGCCTGGTTCTTGCTGGGGAGAAGACTGACTCAAGAGGTGCCGTTCGACATCAGCATACTTGGGAAAGGCAAGGGCACAGATGTTCCAAGTTGTTAAGTTCTGGTCTTTAAAAAGGAAAAAAAACACGTCCCCCTATAATAACTTTGACAGACTGCCATTTCCCTCCTGTTTTCTGAGAGCTAAACTGTTGTTTTCCCCCCTCTTGTCTGCCAACCTTCACCCAACCGCCCTAATGATATTTTTTAAAATCTGATTTTTAATTATACCCTACATCAAATTTAAAGTGCATTTGAAATTTTTTTAATTACCTTAATTTTAATTAGATGAAGCAATTAGGGTAAGTGTCATCTTCCTCAAAGTACAATTTTCCTTGAAAGTGATTTCAGGAAAGGGTAGGCCCTCTTGACTTGCATCTGACATATCCTCTGTTGGTTGGAACGTTGATCTCCCTGCCACGCTGCACTCTGCTTCTTGTCTTATCTGTGATCCATAATGGAAATTTTTCTTCAGGAAACGGTTGTTAACAATTTACTCTTGTACAGCTCTAACTGCCCAAAACACCTTACCATGAATAAACAATTTCATGGCAGTCATGACTTAAATTTTTAATCTTTTTTAACTCTTCATTTATCAACCAAGACCACACATGGCTGGTTATGTTCCCAGCAAGCACAGGTCATCTTTGCTTTGTCCTTCTCTGAGAAAACATAAACTGTGGGGATTTTAATTGGAACAGAGGCTGGTTTGTTGTAACCTTAAGAGGCAGAGGATGTGAGAAAACAGCTTGTGCCTCATCCTTTCAACCGTGAGAAGCTGCTTCCCAGTGTATTCTGGCGCTCTGCATCGCTGCCGCTGGTGAGGGCTTGTCAGCGCTTCTGCGCCTCATCTGCCCCCTGAGAGCTGGAGCCCAGCCGGGAGTTCTGCTCTGTGAAGAGCACCTCTGGGCGGTGTGGGGAGGAGAGGAGAGGGGCACACACCTCCTGCAGTGTTGAAGGGGTACTCTAAATGCGTTAGGAGGGAGCAGAAGGTGGGATCCAGCAGCTGCTGCCTTTTCAAAGTAATGCTTTTTAAAACAATTTTTCGTTTAAAGTAAATCACTTAAACATGTTTAGAGCCCCTTTACGAGAACCTTTTGGAGTGTTTCCACGGAAAAATACGACCACAGGTACATTTAAAGATATTTTTCTTAAGATATTGCTTAAAAAAAACCCAGTTTTCGTGGCCTGGTTTAAGCCACATTTATTCAATCTGCCTAAAGGAACAAGGAGGAATAAAACAAGAGGAAGATAAAACCTCAGATGGTAGCTGATCACCTCTTCTGCTAAGAAGAAAAAAAATATATCACCATGGCACCAAATTCATAATTACCCTGTTTTGTATGTCATTCTCATGTTTTCAATTTGAGTGGCAAGTCAGTGGAGCCCTTTCTAAAGTATTTTTGGTAAATCACTGTTATTTACTGGGTTCTTCCTTTGTATGATGAGCTTGTTGGATGCTGTTAAGGAAATAAGAAACGATAACTCCAGCCAAGAGCAAAATCACTCAAATTACTACCCCCATGGTGTGTGTGAAATGTCATGCTCAGGAGATGCCACTGGAACTCTGAGGAGGTGTGGGTCATCTCTGGCTTGGGGATGGTCAAGGAATTGTGGATTGGAGGTGAGTAAGCTTTTGATAGATGTAGAGATTAGATTGCATTGCAGGTTTATTTTCATGTTCTCTGTCTTTGCAATGGAAATTGCCATTCCTCATATGCTGGATGGAAGCTGATGTGGTCTTTGCTGGCTGCTCAAGTAGTCACTACAAACTTATCAGGATATCTGGTCCAGGGCTTTATTTTTTCAAAAAAAATCGTGACTACTTCCCAGCTAAGTGCACTATTCTTTAATAAAAAATTATCAAGAAATCTAAACCTTGTTTATGCAAAATCTGCTTTCTCTCCACCCCTTTGTGATTTAGAAAACTAAGGTCTCATGTAATGTTAACTTAAAGCATCAGTATAGTGGGTTGCATACTAATATGCAAGAAAGGAAAAATTTGTCAGTTACAGAGTAGATCATTGGTGCTGATGGGAGAGCTTTGTGTGTGTGTGTGTGTGTGTGTGTGTGTGTGTGTGTGTGTGTGTGTGGAATAATTTCAGGGAGTGGTCATTAGTGCTTTTATCTTACTGTTTAGTTTTCCTCAGACTCCAGAAAGTCAGGAGGACTTGCAGAGTTGTTGCATTTGGTTTTTGTGAAGAATTACTGTGGGAATTTGGAAAATAATGAGCAGTTTTTTTTAGACCAACAGATCAATTGAACTTGAGCAGTTTGGGTCTGAGAATGCTAAAGTGGAACAAACTGACTGAGAAATACCATATTATCCCAGAGGGTGCGTACAATAGTAAAGGGTGCCTTGTGTTACAGACCCAGTGTTAATGAACAAGAATACAGCTGGGGAGGGTTTGAGCCTCCTAAGGGGCTTTCTTCTAATTGGGCTGGGAGGGAGTTGGTTATTGCTCCATTGCTTCTCTGCAAGCACTGTCTAACAAGACTTACGTATCTTGAGCTGTTGTTTTGCTAGGGGCTATTCTTTATACTTCCAGAATCAAAATTACATTTAAAAGAATTTATTCCCTTTCTCTTCTGTCGTCTGACTTCCTTGATAATATGTATTGATAAGGCACCCATTTTTCGGAGCCAGTTAAATATTCTCTGGAGAAAGGCAGGTTAGGTAAAAAGTGCTAAAATGGCAGTGTTACAGAAGGACCTCTTAATGTAATTTTTGATCTTGTTTATGGGTTTTAGATGAAGTTCATGTCCTTGAAAGGTTAGGGTGGGTGTAGCCTGCTTTAGACATTTCGCCTATGGCATAATAATGCCCACTGGCATTTAGTAAGTACTTAATAAATGTTGAATTGAGTGCATTTTTTCCTTAATATTAGTTTTATCTAGGATTGGTATAAAATTAAGTGTCCAGGTTCATTCTGGATAGCTTTATGTCAGCTATTTTAAACTTAGAAAAAGGCCGTTTTTTCTGTTTTGAAATTCATCTGTGTTAACTGAGCTATGTCTAATCATTGTCCTGGTCTAGGAATTAAAGAAGAGTTTTTTTAAAAGCCCACATTTGTTACATTAAATCATTTAATTCCTCTGAATCTATACTGGTTCATTTGTCTTAGGAAAGTCTTTTCGAAATGACTTTTTTAAAAAGCCATCTGCTTAATGCATCTTATTTTTTCTCTGTTGGGTTTTTTTTTTCTTTAATAACTTTGTTCCTTGTGGACACATCTCATTGGAGATTAATTAGATTAATGCTCAGTTTCTTTACTAAGACTCAGAATCTTTACACAAGACTTTAAGTGGGATCAGCCCAAAAAACAAATATCTAGAGCCAAAAAATAGGGGTAAACACCACTCTTTTTCCAAGAGCCATTGTGTTATGGACCATTTTGTGCCCAGCTGGTCTTTTCTACTTCACCTATTATTACACTAACGTATTGCCCCAGTAGTGGACAGGTACAGAGGGAGTGTGTGGGGTGGCTTTTCTACTCGATGTGACAAAATAGGCTATCAAAAACTGTGTTTTAGTAATTTGCAGAGAGACATGCTCTCAGTTTTCCTATTATACTTGGACAGGGGAGCCTTTTACTTTGTGAAATGAAATTGTAACTACAGTGGAAAAACCCATCACTGTGCCCAGAGTCTGCTTGTGAAGAAATGCTGGAGGGGTGGCAGACCATGCTGAATTTTCTCATGAAGATTGAGAGTTTGTCTGTCTTACTTTTGGTTCTCATTCCTCTTTCTGTCTTCAAATGACCTTTTGTCTCTGGGTCATATTATATTACTCAGGAGTTGATGATTACAATTATGGAATCATTACTGCCTTGCTGCAATGCTGTTTTTTGAAAGTTGAGAATTTATGTAAAATCAATAGTGATAGGATTGATGAGATGCTTACCAGACCTGGTAGGTTGCTGATTTCTCATCTGACTTCTCAACTGAGGTATGAAAGTAGGCAAGGGAGGTAACTACTGGAACATTAAAAGAAACAACTTTTCTTGGTACAAGTTAGACATTTATGCTGTTCCTGTATAAAATCACCATTGTCAAAATCTTTTTTCCTTTTTTTCCTCCTTTTTTTTTGTTGTTAAAGTTCCTAGGTTTAATGTGACACATTTATAGCATGGCATAAGACTAATCAAAGAAAAATGTGATATCTGGTCCACAAGACCTTACAGGCTGAAAAAGGACTTCATCAATCTGAATCTCTGTGGCATATCTGAAATATAAAATTAGATCTTCTAACCCACTGTGACCCAGAAAGGGAGGACCAGGCAATTGTTAGCTTACATTTTAGATTTTAAAGGCTTTTGAAAAAAATGAAGGCAATAGTGAAGACTTTGGGCGTTCTGTGGGAAGACTTGACTAAGAGTCTGTATTACAGTGCTGTCATGTTTTCTGGTTATTTTAACTTACTTGGCCTTACCTGACCTCATTTATTCCTTGTAACTACTTAGCGAGATAGGCTGGGCAGAGACTATTATCCCAGTTTTACAGATTAGGAAATTAAACGTAAAGAAATAAAGGGGCTTGTACAAGATTACATGGCTAGTGATAATTTTGGGACCATTCGCCTCGCTAAAGCTGTGAAGCAAAGATGAATATGACATGACCCCTGTCCTCAAGCTTGCTCTGACTCTTCATCTGTTGCTCTTTCAGATACGCCCCACTTGTCTTTTCTGACTGTTGTTTAATTAATAATCATCACATACTAGTTAGTAAGTATTCCGTCATGCATGGTACTGTGGAAGAGATGTAATGCTAATACTACTTAGTGCATGCCTGACTCAGCTCCTTGTCCTATAGACATCTGACTCTACAGCAGATGGATGGATGGATGGATGGGTGGATGATAGATGAAATGTTACCATGCATATCAGATAAGCATGTGAATGGATTGTAGGGTTTTTCATCTCATATGTAAGAACTTTTCAAGAGAATAAATATGGGAGTTTCCTGGATGAGGGAGAAGTGTTAACATTTTGTTTTTAAAGTACTATTTTCTTCATATCGTTATAGTTTTCTCTCTCCTCCCTGTCCTTCCCCTTTCCCAGTCCTCTTTCCTCTCCTTATCAAATGCCTTTGTACATTCCAGTCTCTCTGCTTTTATCCCTGTGGTTTTGCTTTCTAGTCCACCCATCCTCATCTTTTTAGTTGCCTGTTTTCTGACCATTCTTCTAGCAAGTCATTCCTAATTTCTCAGCTCGATTTGATTGCTCCTTTTTAGGAATCTGCAGGTCATGTTGTCTGTATTCCTCATTTGTTACACATTGGCTATTGCCTGTGGTGTATGATTTTTTTATTTTATGTCTCCTTTCCCTCTTACTTCTCCCTTTTCTATTTTTGCTCAGTGTTTAATTCTCATCATTCACTTTCCTTTTATGTTCAAAGCAATGTGGCATTGGAAGGGATGGAGGTTGGTGGGGCCTAGCCCACTTCCATGTCACTCTTTCCCTCTACATTTGCAACCGATTTTGTCATGCCCTGATCTCTGAAGACTCCTTAGTGAACATCAGCTGCCTCCTCTCAGAAATCATCACTGCCTTCGAAGGTGAACTGTACAAGGTAGTAAATATTGCACTGAGTTCCAAGAATTTAAATTATGAGATAAGGTTGAGGGTGTTGGCCTGTTTCTCACTGGAAAAGCGACCTCCCAAGTGATTTATTTAAAGTTCTGAAATCTGTGAAAATGTAGTGAACCTATGGAGTAAGTTGCCAGGAAGGCAGCATAAGGAAAGAGACTGAGTGAGTCACTTAACAATATTTATTGAATACCCACTGTGGGTGGAACCTTCTTGAAGAGATGTTAACAAAACCAGAGTCTCTTAAAGGCAAATGACAATAAAGCAGTTGATGATGAGGAAATGGAAGGGAACCAAAGATTTAACAAAATCTTGGTAGGATTTCAGCATGTATGTGACATCCTTAACGTTTTTCACATGTATCCATAGCTGTGGTTGATTTGCTTCAGGAATTAACAGATATAGACACCCTCCATGAGAGTGAAGAGGGAGCAGAAGTGCTCATCGATGCTCTGGTAAGTGCACATTCTCCTGGGGTTTTGCAGGTTTGTGTAAGCATTGGCATGACCACCATGGTTTTTCTTTCTTTTTTTCCTTTTTGTAAAGACAGGGTCTTGCTCCTGCCCAGGCTGGTTTCAAACTCCTGGCCTCAAGCGATCCTCCTGCCTCAGCCTCCCAAAGTGCTAGATTACAAGCATGCGCCACCACCATGGTTCTTATTCTCTTCTCCTTTCCTGTCTACTAGTTGCTACTGTTATTCCCATTTATAGCTATGAAGCTGAGGCTCAGAGAGGTAACACAACTTGCCCATAGTCACATAGCTGGGATTCGAACCTGTGTTCTCTCTGGCTCCACGTTCTTGTTCTCTTCCCCTTTCCCTGTCTGTTTTGTTGTTACTGATCTTTTCCCAAAGGGCTTTCACACATACTTGTTTTCTCTTCTGGGTTACAATCCCAGGTGCCAGTGAGGACAGGTATTATTATTACTTATTTTACAGATAGACCATCAGAGGGGAATTGGAGAATGCTAAAAATGAGAACATCTAGGCCAGAGTTACAGCCCTTGCCTGTAGAAGACAGGGCCACTTGATTTCTGCATTCCTTTTTGTGGACCTTGGAAAGGCCTCAGAATCTCCCTCAGCTATTATTCCAGGCAGCAGCCAATCCAAAGAAGGTGAAGCCTGCTGGCCAGGTCCCATCTAGTCTAATCACCTCACAAGTAAGGAAGCTTAGATGCAGAAGTGAAGCCTTCTTCGGGTCACTCTGCCAGTCCTGTGACAGCTGAGATAAGAGCCTGCGTGTTCCAATTCCCACCACAATTCTGTTCCTAGCACACCAGCTTCCCTCACTCACTGGTGATCAGAGAGAGCAACAAAGCTGAAAAGGCATCACAGCTGGCCAGTGGCAGAAGTGGGTCTAGTCCAGCTTCTTACCCTGGTACCCCCTGTGGAGCTCTGTTCACCTGCTAAGCTCTCTCTCTCCTCAAGCCTCTGTTGATTTTCTTTCCCTTTTATTGTCTTCTCTTTTCTTTTCTCTCTGGTAAGAATGTTAGTAAGTACTGGTTTTGATCCAGGTTGCAGAGTTTATCAAAAATAAACTGCAAAAATACCGCAGCCACTTGTATTAGAAGCACCTGGGCTGCTTGTTAGGCTGCTTTCTGGCCCTCCCTAAGACCTGCTGAATCAGAATGGCTGGGACTGGGGCCCCAAATGATTCTGAAACCCCACTGCTACACTGCCCACCTTGTCCTCATCCTTTCTCTTAATGTTTTCAACACTAGAAATTTCCCATGTGCCACGTTCACTGCTGGCATTTGGTGTGAATGAAGGGGTTGTGAACCCGCTGTATGTGAACTGTTCCTTACAGAGAGTGAGGCTGGAGTCCAGCAGGGCCATTTGTGACTTGAGTATGATGAAAATTTCTATGGCTATTTTTCTTTTAAGCTCCTTCCTGGAGCACACTGCCACTTTTGTAGAGTTCAGGGCCTTTATTTTTCCTTTGAACCATTGTGCAGAAAGAAAAGGATGATGTTGGGGTGTCCTTTTGTTTTGAGGATCCTCTGAAGAAAGGCTGTGGCACTCGCTCCTGCACTGTGTCCCCACAGTGTCATTTGTGCAGTCTACCTTCCAGAGGTTAATTACAGTGGCCCTGAATGAGCCTTCCTGCCTGGTCCCTGGGCTGATTTTAATTACCATCCTTTGCCTGTGTGAATAGAAAAGATGAGAGAGGAACAGCTAGCCTAGCTGCTGCGTGTAAAACGTACTCGGAAACAGCAATTCACACAAAAGCTCTTTGTGTTTTCTGTGTTGCCAAGCCCACCAACAAAAGCTGGGTCTTGCAGATTTTATTGTTTATTTGGAAAGAAGCAGTTCGTCCTCAGTCTGGGGAGCCATTAGGTAGCTGCTATACAGGGTTTTCTGTTTGTTTTGTTTAGGTTTTTATTATTATCTTATTTTAAGATTTTGACTCTTACAGCTTTATCCTGGTGGGGCTGGTGTGAATCACAAACATCGAACATTCCTGTATTCTGATATATTATTTGCTTGTCTGCAACCAGTCAGAAGCCATTAGTAAATACCAGAGAGCAGAACTGGCGGGTGATCTTCCATTTATCTTTTTCTACCCTTATGCTGCATTTGGGAAGAAGTTTTATAAGTATTCTCATATTACAAGGGTTGAGTTGTCTTTGTAGTTTTAATTTGGGGCCAATATTGGAGGCCTGGAATTGCATGAGCAGAGGCTAGAGGGCATGTGGCAGAATTTATTGTGGCGCGCAGTTTGCAGTTATTGCTTTGGTCTTTTTCCCAGTGGAGGTCCTGAGCAATAGAATAGCACATTTGTGGGGAAGGAGTGCTGTCCTGGTATTCTCAGGGATCTTGGGGGTTTTCAAATTTTGTTCATATCCACTGATGTTCCTTATGTAAAAGATGAGTGTTTGTGCTTTGTAACAAGTTGATTTGGTAGCTTAGAAAATGGACTCTTCTGAAGAGTAGTAAACACAAGGGTATGTTGCTTTGTTGGCAATTCTCTGGCTTACCTCTCCAAAGACGACTGTGGACTCCTTGAGAATAGTGATTAGATCGCAGTCATTTTTCTACTTGTCCCAAAACTTGCCATGTGCTTGGTAGTCCCAGGCCCCTGCTCACGCTCTGCCTTCAGCTGGGCATGCCTTGCTTCTCTGGGGCTACCTGGAATACTCTTTGTCCTTTAAAGCCTACTTAAACCTTTCACTTTTACTTCTCATTTGAGTATTTTTGAGACTCATCACGTCAGCAGAATTTGTGTTCCCTGAGCACTTTGTACATCCTGGCACTTGTCACTTGGATTATAGGCATCTCCTTATAATTTTTTCTTTCCTGAGTTGTGATCCCCCACCAGGGGAGTGGTCACACTGGTGGCTCTGTCACTTACCAACTGTGTGTCCCTAGGAAAGTTACTGGTCTCTCCATACTGTTTCTTCTTCTGTAAAATGGAGATGACAGTAGTACCTGTCACACAGTCCCGAAGTGAGGAAAAAGTGAGATATTGAATGAGTTTTTAGAATAGTGTGGCACAGTAAACACCCAATAAATATTGGCCATTATCATTATAAAGATATTATGCCTGGCAGATATTAAAGGTTTATTAAATGTCAAGT
The DNA here is from genome assembly GCA_004363605.1 of Indri indri. Taxonomy (NCBI): domain Eukaryota; kingdom Metazoa; phylum Chordata; class Mammalia; order Primates; family Indriidae; genus Indri; species Indri indri. Next base: position 3,595 of record RJWJ010041774.1, on the reverse strand, counting down.
TAAAATCATATGTATCATCTACCACACAGTGAGATGTTTGTGCATGTTGAGTTCAACGTTTTTTCAGTTCAAAAAATGTTGCAAAATAATTTTGAACAAATAAAAAAAAAAAATACCCACATTTGGATGGTATTGGCCTAAATAAGACATGCAAGGATAGAGGTTTAGTTTTAAAAAGGAAGAAATAAGTACTGCTAATAGAAGGCAGAATGTTGAGAACAGCTGTGAGGCAAGCTCCCATGGAAATGAAGAGGAGGGAGCGATCACGTCTGATGGGGAATAATCAGGAAGGGCTGCGGAGCTGCAGGTGTTGGTGATGGCCTCGGAAGGGAGGCTTTAATACGAGGGTGTATGGAGGTGTCACAGCCAGAGGAGGTAGATGTGTCACTGGGTCATGAAGCTGACCAGAGTGGCTAGGAGCCATGATTTGCTATAAAGAGTTTCACAAAAGTGCCTTTGAAGTAGAGAGCTGGGCAAATACCCTCCATATGCATTCTCGCCCTCAATTAACCTTACTTAAATGTTAAACTTTGAAGTCCCGTATTGGTTTGGCTTAGACATGGTTGGCAGTGTATTTGTGCTGCTCAGGTGAGGCTGAGGTTGGCAGGTTTTATGTTGCTGTAAGGGTACTTACTATGTAAATTTCTGGATCCTGTCCCTTCTTTCCATTTCCATGAAAGTTCTTGCCTTCATCTGTATTTGTTCCTAAGCAAAATTCTTTTGTTCATTCTATCAGTAAATGTTTATTGAGTGCTTGGTACATTCCTGATTCTGGGAACCTGGTCTATAGCTGTGAGCACGACTGACAAAGCCTCTGCTTTTGTGGAACTCATATTCTGGTGTAGGGAGAAACAGTAAACAAGAAAACTATCAGATAGTGATTCTCTGTTACATAGAGATTTATAATAGAGTTGCTGTGATGTAAAGTGGCTGGGAAATCAGGTTAGATTAAATATTTGGGCAAGGCCTGAGTTCTGGATGACAAGAAGAAACCAGGCCTTCAGAATGATCAAGAGCAAGATAGGACAAGGGCAATAAGGCAAGGCTGAGCTTGACATAGTCAAGGAACAGAGAAAGGAGCAGAGAAAGGGGCAGTCCTGTTAGAGTACGACTGGGAGGAGGGCGGAGAGTAGAGTCAGGGCCAGACCGTGCTGGGCTCTGTAGGCCTTGATAAGAAGTTTGGGTGGAATTGCCAGTGTCAAGAGAGTAACTGCAGGATTGTAAGCAGGGAAGTGGTTACATAGTCTGACCAAATGTTTTAAACAGACCACTCTGGCAGCTGTGTGGATAATGGATTGGAAGGGCAAGAGTGGAAGCTAAAAAATTACTAGGTTGCCTGTGGCAGGCCTGAGTTTTGCATTATGATCATATTACCATATGTATCCTCAAAACTTGTTTGATCAGGATGCAATGGATGGGGGGCATTATTTTTGTTTTTTATATATGAAATTTCTGAAACTCCTAGTGGGTAGAAAAACTCTATTCAAACTCTTGAGAAAGCTTATTGGCAGACTGTACCAGATAGAAAAAGAATCCTCCTTCAAACCCTCTCATCTGTCTTTTTTATTTCCTTTTCTTCTCTTATATCCATCCTCTCTGGTCAAGTGGAAAAAGATGTCTGATCATGCCCTTGAACTTTATCTCAGTAGGACCTGCTGGAATATTGTTTGGGAGGCCTGCTAATAAGCAGAAATAACCAGTGACTTATCAGAAGACATCAGGCCCAAGACAGTCCTGATTTCCAAGGCCAGTGTTGCTGCTCTCACTGATGATTTAATCCTTAAGCAGAATTTGTTTTTAGTTTCAGACTTCATCACAGGTCCAAAAAATTGAAGGTAGACCCAAGGGGTTAGAGGCAGTGGGACAGAATGCTAATTTGTACTTCTTACTAAACGATATCAGAGCTATGCATAATATAAATATTTTTCCAAGGGTTTTTTGAGTTAAATGTATTTTGACTGCTTTTGGCCTTCCTGCGATCAGATAAAATCACGTTTAACCCAGCTAAACATAAAGTTTCACACTTTGCAAGCTTAAAAAGGCTGCCTGTTAGAAGTTAGATTTCCGTAGCAAGAAAAAAGATTTTCCTCCAGCCAGACACCCATTATCCATAACCATTCAGCTCCAGGATTTAAGCGCGTTGCTCACTGCTGCTGCCCCCACCACTCTCCAGACAGCAGAGATGGGAAACATAAGTAAGAATCAAGGAACAGGGGAAAAAATAATGCAGATAAAGCAGCAATAAGCAACTGAAACTGGTGAAGCAGTTCGCAGAACTGACAAGCAGTGTGATACTCAGTGGAGTTGCAGTGTCTGCCGCTTTAGGATTCAGGGAGATTATAAGTCAATCAGGGTGATTTAGGGAAAAACATACTGTGACATGGTTCATATTTTTCCCCCAGATGTTTTTGTGTTTTCTCTCACATACCCAGATTGTCTAATTAATTAAGGAAAACATTACAGTGGATTTCTTCGGTGACGCTTTTGCTGGCTGTGAGATTTGAGAACAAGATTGTACATTTCCCGGCATAAGAGGGAAAAACAGCTCTTTCTTGCACTTACAGGTGCTCTCAGTTCTGAATCAGTATCCCCTCAAATAGTAGCCCCTCATTGTTTCTCACATCAGGGCATAAAGGAGAGCCTGAAAAAGCTAAATCATTTGTGATTCAGGTATTGCAAATCAGTTAATAATTTCAGCCTTTCCACTTATCTAAACATTTCCCTTAAATCTCACCCAGAGAGATTAAAGATCAGTATTTCAAGATTGGTCTCTCTTGCCATCACTTCCATCCTCTGGCTCAGTTTGGGTTGTATCTATAGAGTGCCTTACACATAAGTGCTCAGGAAGTCTCAGTTGAATGAGATCATTTCCTTCTCTCTCCTTTTTCTCCTCTCACTGAAGTGACAGAGCATTATGGAGAGAAGTAGAGTTTGGGGTGGAGCATGGTGGCTCATACCTATAATCACAGCACTTTGGGAGGCTGGGGCAAGAGGATTGCTTGAGGCCAGGAGTTTGAGACCAGCCTGGGCAACATAGCAAGACCTCATCTCTACAAAAAATAAAACATTATCCAGTCGTGATGGTGTGTGCCTATAGTCCTAGCTACTCAGGAGGCTGAGGTGGGAGGATCGCTTGAGCCCAGGAATTCAAGGCTGCAGTGAGCTATGATCATGCACTACTGTACTCCAGCCTGAGCAACAGAACGCAAGACCCCATCTCTAACAAAAAAAAGTAAAGTTTGGAAGTTGATCACTTATGTCACCAGCTTTGGGACTTTGGTCAGGCTAGTTAATTTCTCTGAGCCTTTGTTTTCTCACCTATAAAAGTTGTGAGGGGCCGGGCGCGGTGGCTCACGCCCGTAATCCTAGCACTCTGGGAGGCCGAGGCGGGCGGATTGTTCTGAGCTCGGGAGTTCGAGACCAGCCTGAGCAAGAGCGAGACCCCATCTCTACCAAAAATAGAAAGAAATTAATTGGACAGCTAAAAATATATAGAAAAAATTAGCCGGGCATGGTGGCACATGCCTGTGGTCCCAGCTACTCGGGAGGCTGAGACAGTAGGATCGCTTGAGCCCAGGAGTTTGAGGTTGCTGTG
>RJWJ010041773.1:0-13346 GCA_004363605.1 Indri indri | reverse complement strand
TCAGTTTTCTCAGTTTTATAAAAAAATGTAATAAGTGTTTCTGCCTCATCAATTTGTGGTAAGGATTAAAGGAGGTAAAGCCCGAAAACACTTTTAGTGTCATCATTGCCATCAACATTCTTTTTTACCACCATTGTGGTTTGAGAGCAGAGGATGATTTTAAAAGAAGGGGAAATAGAAAACACAACCAGTTTGCAGTGTTTCAGATGAGAGATGGTGAGAGCCCAGAGAGCCTATGCTAATGGCAGGAGGAACAGTGAGGGGGTGGCTGACAGAGAAATAGATAGGAAGTCAAGTCAACTGCATTTAACGAATATGAAGAGAGGGGGGTATGGCTTCCACATTTCTGGTCTAGAAGACCAGGAGAAAAACAATGTTATCATGACAAATAAATAATAACAGAGAGAAAATAAATTTGTTTTCAAATTCTCTATCCGAAGCAATCTGAAACAACACTAGCTAACATTTTACATAGATCTTACCAGATACCATGCACTGGTCCCAGTGCTTCACATGTCTTAACAATAACTCATTGCACCTAATAACCAATTAGAGTAGGTAATATTATTTTTATTCCAATTTCCCAGATGAGGAAACTGAAGCCCAGAGAAGTTAAGTAATTTGCCTAATATCCACATCCAGGAAATGGCAGAGTGGCATTTTGAACACAGGCAGTGTGCGTCCAGAATCCTTGTTTTTTCCTTCTACATCAAACTGCCTCCTATGTGAGCTCCAGAGGAGACATCCAGATGTTAGTACATGGGCTTGAGTGCAGCAAAAAGTGTGTCCTCTGTATATACCCATGTGCGTATGCTGTCAGGTTATGGAATGGAACAAAGACTATGTAAGTAGGTGGAGGTACAGACTAACAACATCAAGAAACCAGGGAGAACCGGCACTAAAGGATGGGCAAAGGATTGGATCCAAAGAATAAGTGTTAACCCAGGGGAGGCTGTCAAGGGGAAGCACGTTGTCAACACCACTGTGTGCCGTAGGGATATCAGGGCTGACTAATACATCAGAGGCAGAGAGAGACACTCTGATGAGAAAAGTGCCTTGTATTTGCCAATGGAGAGGATAATGGTGGGACGACTTTTGCCAGCAAAGCTTGTGATGAGGAGGTAGGGGTGAATCCAGACTTGGTGGGCCAGAGGAACTCGGTGGTGGGACTCAGTGATGACATCATAAATTGACATCTGTGAGAAATAGCTGACGAGTTGAACAAAGTGTGGGGTATTTAGCTTGTCATTACTGTCTCCGAGAAGCAGGTTGCAGGTTGCATTAAATGATTTCATTAGTTATCATTTAATTTCTTTAAATTGATTTCATTAGTTCCCTATCAGAGACAAACTGAAACTGTAAATGATTAGTGTATATCATGGACTCCTCTCTGTCTTTATTTCTGCTTCACTCTGGGCAAATGAAAGGCAGTGAAGAAATATTGCGGATTCTTGTGGATCTTGGTATTTAATGGTTTATAATCAGATAATCATTTGCTACACAGTACTCACTGCCCCAGTGTCCCATAAAATAAGATAATCCTAGAGGCACAAATGATATGAAGCGAATCTAGCATCTAATGCATTTCTTTTGTTGTTGCTGCTGTTGTTGTTAAAGGATGAATGAACCTAGTCCAACCATCTGTTTCTAAACAGGATGCCACAAAGAACACTGGATTAAGGTTCTAACTTCTTAAAGGATGAATGAACCTAGTCCAACCATCTGTTTCTAAACAGGATGCCACAAAGAACACTGGATTAAGGTTCTAACTTCTTAAAGGATGAATGAACCTAGTCCAACCATCTGTTTCTAAACAGGATGCCACAAAGAACACTGGATTAAGGTTCTAACTTCAGGCCTGTGAATTACCTGAAAACATATTCTAGTGTTTAATCACATAATCATATTTGCAAACTGTTTGCTCTAGGCTGATCTTCAGAAGAGGGCCAGAAATCAGCCTCTTGCCACCTGTGGAGGGGGTGCCAAGCTGCTGCATTGCCCGTTCCTGGATTCCTGGATGGAGAGTCTCAATGCTTCCCTGTGGCGCTGCGAAGCCTCCTCCCCTGCCAGGTGCCTCCTACCCCCAGGCATCCACCCTGCAGGGGGAGTGGGCTTTCTTCTCACCTCATCCCCTCTCAAGACCAGCAGCCTCTTCTCCTTTGATAAATCAATCCCTGTATCTCCATCTGCTTTTCATCTATAAAACATTAAAATAAAGCTTTCCCTTGATGTCACCTGTTCTATTTTTTGTTTTCGTTGGTTATGCCTTTGCAATTTTCTCCCTATAGTTGTAGCAGGGCCTTGGGAGAGAAATGATAAACACCTTCAACCTTTTTTTTCCCCTCAACTTATAAACAAAATTTGTTTCCAGGCTTTGCGGGGGGTCATGATGAGGTTATAAATTATCAAAGTCTCTAGAGTCTTCTTCTCTTTGGGTATACATTGCCACGTGGATCTACTATACCAGCTGGCTGGCCAGAGCATATCTTTCCAAGCAGTACTGTGTCTGCCTATGTAGGGGCTGATCTAGCAGTTGCCAGCAGATCTGAAGGGGAGGAAAAGGGTTGGACTGAGGAAGCTGGAAAATCTTGAAAATGGAAGGATTTCACCTAGCAGCCCAAAGGCCCCAGCCCATGAATTTATTCACTACTGACCCATTTAAAAGGAAAAAGCAGGCATGCCATCGATTGCCTGTCAGTTCTCTATCCTCAGAGAGACCCAAGCTGGACTTGCATCATTTCTCACTGAAGAAATCCACACTCGATAGCCTCAGCAGGAAAAGAAAGTAACAAATCATTTCAATGAGCACTAACAGCTTGAACAACTAGATTACATAGGACTCATTGAGGCAGAATTAATGGGAAAACTGATGAGAGATTTAATAAAACCATAAAGGTCTTAAGGAGATAAAATAAGAGAATATAAAAAAGTTTCTGGAAATAAAAAAAATGCAACTTCAAAATTTGAAGTTATTTAAAAGAACTTAAAAAAAAGCAGTTCCTGATGAAAATGAAATTGGTTATCTGAAAGACCAAATGGAGGGAAGAGCACACAATATAGAGCACAAATAGAAAGAAATGGAAACTGTAGATGAAAAGACATAAGACATGGAAGACACAGGTAAGGATTTTTAAAAAGGAAATGAAGAATATATAAAGGATAAGTACTGATTAAATGGTAACAATAGATAAAGCTTTCCTGTGCTGAACAAAATCTTGCTTTTTCAAATTGGAAGTTTTCAACTAATGCCAGGAAGTTTTAATGGCAATGACATAGAACTCATACTCATCCAAGTGAATCTTCTAAGTCCAACAAGAGGAAATTTAATAAACTTCCCATGCAAAGAAAAGACCGGTATTAATACATAAAGAAGAGAATGAGACTAGCATCAAACTTCTTTTTCACAACCCTAGAAGCTAGAAAATAGTGAAGATCATTTACAACATTTTGAGAGAAATGGAGTGATAATATCATTTAAATGAGAGGACAAAAGAAAGCCATTACTAAACGTGCTAGGGCCCACTATTTTTAAGGAAACACACTTATTTACATTATCGGAGACACCGTTCCAACCGAACAAAACTTAAGTACAACCTAGATCTTGGGACAGAAAGAGTACAAGAAACAGCAGACAGCAATATTCTCGTAAAATGTATAACTAAGTCTAAAGGGGGATGCAAATGTGCCTGTGAACTGTGAGTTGAGTAATAACTAACAACAGACACAAACCGTGCGTCTCTGTATGAAATAATAGCTGTATCCCTAGGCAGTAAGCACTGGATAATATTTACTTAATTAATGCTTAGGTTAAGAGTTTAATTTTAAATAAATCTCAACAAAGTTAGTGAGGGTGATGGGAAGCTCTTATCTTGGTTGGAGCTAATGGTGTAGAGAGAAGATTAATAAAAATGTTGATATGATGAACATTAATGATATTTAATTTAAATTTATTACTACGTATCTATGACTTTGTGACTTAAAAATCAGGAAACTAATTACTAGCTGAGAAACAGAATGAGAAAAAGAGAATAAATTTCCTAATTAATGTCCAGAGTTAGGGTGAAAATTTGAAAAAAAAAAATTAATACAGCAAATTAAGAAAGAGTATCCAGGCCAGGCACGGTGGCTCACGCCTGTAATCCTAGCACTCTGGGAGGCCGAGGCGGGTGGATCATTCTGAGCTCAGGAGTTCGAGACCAGCCTGAGCAAGAGCGAGACCCCGTCCCTACCAAAAATAGAAAGAAATTAATTGGACAGCTAAAAATGTATAGAAAAAATTAGCCGGGCATGGTGGCTCATGCCTGTAGTCCCAGCTACTCGGGAGGCTGAGACAGTAGGATTGCTTGAGCCCAGGAGTTTGAGGTTGCTGTGAGCTAGGCTGACGCCATGGCACTCGCCCCAGGCGAGAGTGAGACTCTGTCTCAAAAAAAATAAAAAAAAAAAGAAAGAGTATCCAAAAAGAAACGATGATGATAGATTATGAACATAAAGTAAAAGGGAAAAATAAAACCAAAGATATTTAGTATCACAATGAAAATGAAGAGATTCTTATATTAAAACACAAGCAACTTCAGAATGCTCACAAATTCTAGCTGTATGTTATTTGAAAATAAATCTGACAAAAACGAAATAGTAAAGAAATGTGGAAAATAACAAAATTACAAAGACATTTTAAACAGAAAAGAAAAGAGGAGAAACAACTATATTAATATAAAACCGGATAAAGAAGAATCTCATAAAGCATTGTATGAGAAAATGATGAAAGATACAATCTAAAAGAAAGAGACGATATTAATAAATTTTTATGTATCCAAATAACATAGCAGTGACAATGTAAGGCAAAACAAACAAAAACTAGAAATACAAAGAGACCTTATAAAATCCAAAATCAGAGCAAAGACTGTAATATACATCTTTTCAAAAAATTGGTGAACATTAAGTAAGAGTATAGATATTTCAAATAATATGATCAACAATCATATCTAAAAATAGGTATGTAGATAATTCTGTGCCCTACAGATAAAAATGCATCTTTCATTACCTCCATCAGACACTTGGAAATAAATCATTTACCTGGCTTCAAAGAAAACCTCAAAAAATTCCCAAAGAACGTTTTCATTGGCCATATTTTCTGACCAGGAAGCAATAAACTAGAAATCATTCACAAATAACAAAAATATTAATTAATTATAGATTAATGATAAGACTTCTAAATTTGTCAAACCAGAAACAGCATTCCCAGGCACCTGGAAAAAGCAAATTCAAATCCTCTCCAGAGACATGAACCATTAACTTAGCTCTCATGGAATTTTCATACCTAGAATCCCAACAAATAAGAGTTCCCAACAAAAATTCTCAAAACCAATGAGAAGAGGTCCTACCTCTGCTGATGTTGACTTGGTTCTTGTGGACCAATACTTCCACTAAGGACTCTAGCCTGATGCTGTTATCAAAACACGAGAATCTTTGCACATTGCTTGGTTAAGATGTTCTCTACCATCTTGAAATATTTGAGCAGAAGTCCTGTGGGGCATCAAGTTGATCCACCAAAGAGTATATACATATCAGGAGCTAGAAATGTCCAAACAAAAAATAAAAAGAAAAAAATAAAAATATTTCACCCTGAAAAGCAGAAATTAATCAGCTCATTTATGCTTTTTTAGAAAATATTTTATGTTAAACTTGGAGATAATTGAAGATGTTTTCCCCTTCCCCCACCAAGGTGGCCCAGTGGAGGCTCTGAACCTATGACATGTTGTTGTCCTCTATCTAGCAGGTGTCTTCCATGACAAGCAGTCAGAGATGCAGTGGATTGTCCCCTCTTGGAGCTGATATTTATGTTCTCTTTGATGAATCAGCCTGACTTCTGCTCAAATATTTCAAGGCCATTGAGATCTGAACCAAGCAATGTGCAAAGATTCATTTGTCTTAGTAAAAGTTATCTGGCTAGAGTCACAGAAAGCAACGTGACCAAGACTTTTATTCACTCTAGGGACACAGAGAGCACCTGAAAAAGTCCTAGGCTCAGCTTATTGGTCATTGTTATCAACCCATATTTCCAGATGTCAAATATTGAAATTAGATTCTGCTTGCTATATATGTTACTAAAATTTTCTAGACCGGCTCTTATACTGAAAACGGATTCTTCTCAATAGAAGGGGTTGGATCTTCTCCATAATAGGGGTTGAACTCAATCCACTCATCACAGAAAAAGAAAAAAATATATATATCTCATGACAAATGTGACAACCACAAAGGAAGTTATATCCCTGCTATAGACTGAATGTTTTTGTCTCACACCCTACCCCAACACACACCAAAATTCATGTGAAGAAACCCTTACCCACAATGTGATGTTATTTGGAGATCTAAAGATGGGGCCTTTGGGTTAGATTAATGAGGGTTAGATTAGGTAATGACAGTGAGGCCCTCATGATGAAATTGGTGGACTTAAAAGAAGAGGAGAGGAATTAGAGAACTTAAAAGAGAGAGATGTCTATCTCAGTCCTTCCCAGGAACTGAATCTATTAGCACCTTTAACTTAGACTTCCCAGACTCCAGAACTGTGAGAAAATTAATTTTTGTTGTTTATGGGACTACTGAGTCTATGGCATTTTGCTACTGTAACTTGAGCTGAGTAAGACAATCCCTGATGTATAATGATGGCAATGAGGGGTGGATGTCCAGTATATGTTGGGCTTATCATAACCCTCATAATATCCTTGGTAAGTGAGCGGGCAACCTGGAGATTAGAAGTATAAATACTAAGGTCCATAGAAGTTAAATAATTTGCCCAAAGTCAACAAGAAAAGCCAACTTAGAATTCTAGATGTCTCTATTTCCAGTGCATTTCCCTTATCTTATTTTATTTAAGTATTTATGTGTGTATCCATTTATTCGATTCATGAAGAAAGACTACATTTCTTTTTTTATTTAAAAGCATCTACTAAAATATCTCAACCAGACAGAAGGTTGAATAGTTTCCCTCACTTCTTTCAGTGGATCCAGGAACCACCTATGAGAAAGAAGAAAAGTATATTGTCTTGAACTTCCCACCGAGAGAGTTCAAATAAGGCAAGTGCTGAAACTTTACCTGCTCTGCGTTCACCCTGTGAAGGCCTCTCCCTCATGCTCCTTTGGCAGAGCCTGGAACTGCTCCTGGTTTGTAGCTGCCAGATTCATAAATCGCTGTCTTCTCAAATAAACACACTCTTTAAAATTTTAATGTGCCTAAGTTTATGTTTTAACAGACCAAATCTAATTACTGATCATCTCATTGAAAGAGTCAGAACTACTGTTCCCCAGAGGCCCTCTATGAGGGTCTTGATTTGAAGGAAGTTTCAGTTTTAAGGAGAATCAGAATTATTTAATTGATCAGATTGCACTTAGTCAGATTACAGTGCACAAAGAGCCTTCCCTGCTCTGTCACATTTAGTCTTCACAATAGCAGGCATGACAATAAAGATCCTCATACCACAGAAGAAGAAACTGAGCTCCAAGAAGTTAAATGATTTTCCCAAGCTCACTTAGCTGGTTCATGACAGAGTCTAAACATCCATCCAAATCCTCTGATGGGCGGGGCATGGGGGCTCACGCGTGTAATCCTAGCACTTTGGGAGGCCAAGCGGGGAGGATCATTTGAGCTCAGGAGTTCGAGACCAGCCTGAGCAAGAGCAAGACCCTGTCTCTACTAAAAAAATAGAAAGAAATTAGCTGGACAGCTAAAAATATATAGAAAAAATTAGCTGGGCATGGTGGTGCATGCCTGTAGTTCCAGCTACTTGGGAGGCTGAGGCAGGAAGATCACCTGAGCCCAGGAGTTTGAGGTTACTGTGAGCTAGTCTGATGCCATGGCACTCTAGCCCAGGCAACAGAGTGAGACTCTGTCTCAAAACAAACAAACAAACAAAAAAAAACAACAATAGAGCCTCTGATGGTAAAACTCATGTTCATTCTATGGAGCTTAGGAGCGCCAGGAAGAGGAGATAGGCTCCCTCCTGGGGAGTACAATTGTCTGCTGTGACTGATCTCATTATTTCCTGTCCTTTAAATCAGAGCCAGGCAACCAATGGTGACCGAGAACCAAGATTCTCCTTGATTCATAAGCATGGTGTTGACATAGGCACTGAGCACTTGATGATCCTGAGCTGGTAATAATGACAGAAGCAACAAAGCAGTTGGCTGTGTGCATAATACACTGTTGGGAAAAGCTTAGAACAGGGCCACCAACCCCATGACATATGCAGTATAAAAATCCAGACAGGAGAAACCTGTTACATGACCAAACAATTGAATATACTTGACCTCTTAGGAATTAGAGTAAAACAAATGAGGCGAGAAGCTCCAATAGATTACAACAGAAAAATAAGATGGACTTAATGTGAAATACAAGGTCAAACTCAGCTAGCTTAAAGGAATGAGAATTTTAGGTGAATGGTATGTACTAAAAAATTTAAGGCTTTAAATGAAGTCAGGGTTGTTACTTAAAATTCCACTAAATCATTTGAAAGTGCAACAAAGTTGATTGATTTCACCTAAAAATGCACTGAACCCTAATGAGAGAGTTGGACCATGAGTGAATGCCATGATCCAAACAAGGGGAATTCAATAGAAAGAGAACCCCATGGAGTCTAAGTGAAAATTTTAGAAACTAAGAGAAAGGCATGGATGGCACCATTAAAATAAATCAGGCACGTTTTCACGGAAATGGGAAACACAGATGACAGAGATGTTACAGGGTCAAATGGTTAAAGATTTATGCAATATTTGGAGGAGGCAGGAAACTTGTTTTTACCATAAAAGACTTTTCTCCAGCATAAATGCCAAAAAATAAAAAAAAAAGTACAGTAATTTCTAAGAGACAGACCTCAGAACTTTCTTAAGGAATAATGCTGCCTGAGATTGTTAAAGAATGAGGAAAGAGATATCCAGCACATGTGTTCACATGAAGTTTTCTGCTGACATTTTACTGTGAGAAAAACACATATTGTATATTAATGTGCAATCAATGTCTAGATATTAAGTCTATTTTGGCTGATATTAATATAATTATACTAGCTTTCTCTCAGTTAATGTTCTCTTGCATATCTTTTTTCCATCTATTCAATCTTAATGATTTAAGTAAAGCCTATATCCACGTTATGTAAACCCAGTCTTGTAATCTTTTGCCTTGTAACTAAAGAATTAAGTCTATGTACATTTGTTATAATTACTGGATTTATAAATTAGATGTATTTTTACCAGGTTATTTTGTGCTTTGGTTTGTCCTCTCTTACTCTACGCTTCATTTCTGTCTTCTCATCTGCCTTTGAACTGATTATTATGTTCTCATTTTGTCTTTTTCTTCTTCTGTTTTGGAAATTATTTACACTGTATTCTAAAGGAAATCAGTAATTTTATCTTTCTCCCCCCAAACACAGAAACTCAGAATATTGTTGGCTTCCCTCCTGGATGCTATTGCCAAGTAGTTCAGTTCCTATCATGTTTTTCTAACTCCACAAGATATTATAATTATGTTTCATTTTATCAATATTAGCTTTGATTTACCCACATTTGCCATATTCTTTGTTCTTTAATCCTTCATTTGCCTCAGAATTTCCATCTGGGATCATTTTGTTCTGTCTGAAAAAATATCCTTTAGAATTGTCCTTACTGAAAAATCTGAATGTTGCAAACTCTGTGTTGTTTGAATATATCTATTTTGCTCTCATTCCTGAGAGATGCTGTATGTAGCTGGGTTTCAAGTTCTGCATAGGTATTTTCATTCCTCTTGGTACATTGTACATATCTGCTGTTTTCAGGCTTCCATTGCTGCCACTAAGAAGTGACTTATCATCTGGGTGTGGTGGTGTGCACCTGTAGTCCCAGCTACTTGGGAGGCTGAGGCAAGAGGACTGCTCGAGCCCAGGAGTTCGAGGCAGCAGTGAGTTATGATCCCACCACTGCACTCCAGCCTGGGTGACAGAGTGAGAACCAATCTCGAAAAAAAAAAAAAAAAAAAAAAAAAAAAGTGACCTGTCAAATTAACCATCACTTCTTGAAAGGTTATATGTCTTCTCTCTATGGGGGCCTTTAGTATCTTCTCATAGGTTTTACATTTTCATTTTTCTGTGTCCAGGAGTGGAATTCTTTGTCTTTGTCCTGCTTTATTGTTTATATTCGTAGTTGGGTTTTTTAATCTGTAGATGGATGTTCTGAAAACCTCTCAGCTATTCTTTCTTCAGATATTGTTTCTGCCTGTTCTTTCCCTTTCTCCCTCAAGTGCCCACATCAGACCTATGTTAGCCTTTTGCATTCTATCTTCCATGGTTCCTAAACTCTCATATTTTTCATCTCTTTATGTCTCTATGCTTTACTCTGAGTGATTTCTTCAGCTTTATCTTTAAATCCACTATTTTCTCTTAGGCCATATCTTATCTTCTGTTTCTAGAATCAAGGTAATTGTTCCAGAAAAGACCTGCATTTGGTTCTGCTAGGCAACCAGTACTACTACCAGTTTGGAATCACCTTAAACTACACTTGCAACTTGATGTTTTTTGGACAATGTAGATTGTGTGAATTTGGGCTGCAAACCGTGCGAAGGCTAGTGTGTGGTTACAAATTCTTGGGCGAGACTTTCCCTTTATACTCAGTGACTCCAGATCGTGCGATCCTCACTGTCCCCTGGGGAGAGGGACAGACAGCAAGTTTATTTCTAGGGTATACCCATAGAATATAGGCTTTGGGGTTCTGGGTTTAAGGAGGGATTTTCTACCAAATCACTTCTTGGTTGGGTTCTGGTCCTTTTTTCTCTTTTCTAAACCTTGCAAGACTTTGAACACCCAGGCTCAAGTTCATGGCAAATATCCGCAAGGCAAAGGTTGCTTTTGTTTCTGGCTGCTTGTCTTGACTTAGTCTTTAATTTGAGGATTCCTTGCTTCCTTGATAGCTTATGGATGCATATAAGATGTATTTAATGTGTTTTTGTTTGTTTTCATTTTACCTATCATTTTTAATTGTTTTTAATGGAAACTAGTCAAACTATAGACACAACCCATCCTTATTTCTTTAAATCCATACAAACAATAAGAAGATTATACAATATGAACATATTTCATAGCTGCTGCTGCTATGGAAAATTCCAGAAACCCACCAGAGTAGGCAATGGATGGTGCGAAGGCAGAGCCGCATCTATCTTTCTCAGGATGTCAGCTGTTGCTGGGGAAACCAACCGAATGGATGGCAAATACCAAAGGAAGCCCCGGAGAGAATGTTGATGAATCAGTCGACAGGTTATGAAAACACATACATCTTATTTTATGATTGACAAGTGTTTTTATAATACCTGCAAGTCCTGCCTCTAAATAAGTGTGGTTTACTATTTTATTCAGCCATTCATTTTATAAGTGTCCACATCACTCCCAGCTCTGGACACTTTGTGAACGTTCAATGAATTCTCTGGATTTGCAGAGCTATGAGAAAAACCAGACAAGTATGCAGCCTTGATTAACTGATCATCCATGTCATGGATTCCAAGTTTTGTAAAAATGCAATAGAATTTGACACAATTTTAAATCATTTCTCCATACACAAGAGGGACCGAGTTTATTACAAGTTTCATGCAACCTTTGATCTTCTAGAGATTGATCTTTCTGACATATGGGTGATTTTCACTACCCCTACTGTTGAGGGATTCCACTAACCCCATTTCTCCTCTGCTTTAGACACAGGCAATATAACAAACTCTCCCAACAAAATAGATGCTGCTATATTGTTTTTAGCAATGTTAATAGATTATTGCCAGATTTAATGTTTTATTTTGCCCAAGTTATCATAGAAATGGGATTCCTGGTTTTGGTGGTGAGCTCAGGAAGCATTGCAAGTGACATATATGCTGCTATGAGTTCCTCATCTAGATCCTAAATCCAGTTGTAGAGCGTATCACAGTATGGCATCTTCCAGGTTCTAGCTGGTCTGTAGGAATTGGCATCTTTCCGTTCAGATGTCTCCATGTGATATTTCCTCATGCCATCTGTCTTGGGGTTTTCTTTTCAAAAGTAATAATAGTTGCTTCAACTTTTAGGGACTTCCCAAATGCTTCCTCCAAATGCCAACAGCTTTTAAATTTATGGATGAGGGTTTGTTTGGCTTTGTCTCTCTTCCTCTCTCTTTTCTTTCTAACTTTTCTGCTTTCCAACCCTCCCTTCTTCCTTCCTTCCTTCCTCTCCCTTTCTTCTTTCCTGTCCCTTTTTTCCTATTGCTATTAAAAAGTTAATGACTCTTTCAGTTATTCTTGGAGTTTTTCGTCTCTTTCTTCTACTGAATTTTTATCTTGTACACTTACTTCATTAAATTGTGGGTTTTTTTGTGCATAAGAGTAATTATTTCTGTCTAATCTTTTTTAATCCAGTAAGACTGTAGCCATTGAGTTTACAAGATCAACGATTTTGGCTGACTTGAATAATGAGTATAGACAGTTTTTTTCAAAATTATTATTCACTTAGCTCAATTATTATTTATTTAGGTACTTTATAGTGAATAAATGTGATCATAGAAAGGGTAAAGAGATAATAATCTGCATAACTTTATTGTTTAGTTTACCTAAACTGTGTTTTCTGTTAATGTTCACTGGGTTCGATTTGAATCAATTTCAGGGCTTTATTTCAATTCCTCCATTTAGCTTTTCCCCACTTCTAGTCTCTCCTGACCATGTTGTTTAGACTCTAGGTCTTCATTATCTAATTTAAATTTAAATTATTAAATTTGAAATTTAGTCTGTGAGTCACACTAGTCTCATTTCAAGTGCTCAGTAGCTACCTGTGGCTTGTGTGGGGCGGTGCAGACTACCAATGCAGAAAGCTCTACCAGAAAGCACAGCTCTATCTTCCTCCCAGTTCTTCCTGCACCAGTGCAAAGTTTTGGTGCCAATGGGGAATAAACTTTTCCTGTGTACGCACCCTGTATTTTCTTCTCAGAGCCAGGGCATAATGTTCTGTCCTGTTTCAATTTCTGTCCAAAACAATGACTTTGTCCATGGGAACCCCTTGAGGGGTATAACACAGATATTAACGTGGATATCAAAGGGTACAACACAGATATTACCCCACACACTGTATTTCAGTGTAAAAAAGCATGTTTTAGTTTGTTTTCTGTTGTTAATGACAAAATACTTGAAAGCGGGTGATTTGTAAAGAAAACTAATTTATTTCTTATAGTTATGGAGTCTGGGAAGACCAGGATCAAGGGGACACATCTAGTGAGAGCCTTCTTGCTGGTGGGTTCTCTCTGCAGAGTCCCCAGGACATCACATGGAGAGGGAGCTGAATGTACTAGCTCAGGTCTGTCTTCTTCTTCTTGCAAAACCACCA
>RJWJ010041772.1:0-13372 GCA_004363605.1 Indri indri | reverse complement strand
AAAAAAAAAAACAAAAAAAAAAAACAAAAAACAAAACAAAACAAAAAAAAAGATAGCCAACCACAAAGTTAGAGGGAAGAGTCCGCAAAAGACTTCCCTCACTTCCGATACCAACTACAAGTTCAGAAGTTTCTCAAAACCACCCTCAGCTATAATAATTCACTAGAAGGACTCACAGAACACACTGAAAGAAGTTATATTCACAGTTACCGTTTGTTACAGCTGAAGGACAAAGATTAAAATCAGCCAAGGTAATTGGCAATAGGGCAGAATCCAAGAGTGTTTCAAACACGTAGCTTGAAGTTTTTCTCTCCCTGCAGAGTCAGGACAGTGTTATTCTCTTGGCATCAATATGTGACAATACTCCTAGAATACTGCTGACCAGAGTAGCTTGCTAGAGCCTTGATGTCCAGAGTTTCACGTAACCACAACTGATCGCCCATGGGCTGATCTCAGTTTCCATCCCCTGTGGAGCTGGATTGATATTATATGATCCAAAACCCACACCCTAAATCCATCATTACTACCTGACATGGCCAGCCCATACCCTAAATCACATTGTTAAACTATCCAGTGTGACC
The DNA here is from genome assembly GCA_004363605.1 of Indri indri. Lineage (NCBI taxonomy): Eukaryota > Metazoa > Chordata > Mammalia > Primates > Indriidae > Indri > Indri indri. Next base: position 12,791 of record RJWJ010041772.1, on the reverse strand, counting down.
CAAGGCCCCTAAGCGAAGGCATTCCTATCAGGCATGACATTTCACGTGCCTAGAGATTACCTCTCAGAAGCCAAGGACAAAGGTTAAATTCTTTACTATTCACAAAGCTGTTCTCTCAAATGCACACTATCCACTCTAAGTCTGTCAAGATCTCTCCACCTTGATTTTTCATTCCTTCCCTACCTGGAATTCCCCATCTTCTTCTTTCTATTTACCCTTAGTTCAAGGTCAACCTCAAAGCATACTAACTCCATCAGAGACTTCCGTGACCACACTGGCCCATACTGATCCCTAACTTTCCTTATTTCCAGTGGTGCATTTTATTTACATACTTTCTAGTACTTCAGTTTAACAAATTATTTATTATGCACACAGAGTTAGAGAAAAGAGAGAGAGAAATGACCAACGCATTAATCCCTGTTTTAAGGGAGCTTAACATCTAGTAGGGCAGGCAGGTTATTTTCATCCATTTAATTAATGAATATTTATTGAATATCTACTCTGCACCAGAACCCAAACTAGTTGTTAGAATATAGAATTATTCTAAGAATTACAGATGGAAAAAATGTAAGACCCAATGAGAGAAGATGTAAATGATGGAATCAGATTCTAGTGAGTCTTGGTATCACGTTAATGAGTAAAGCTTTTATTCTAGAGTCTACTATTTCCTAAATGATAAAACATCTACCCTCAAATGATTTTTGAAGTTAGTAGTTATGTATTTATTTTAATGAATCTCTTGCAATAACATTATGTGACCAGTATATTCCAACCTGTGATTTCAGTTACTATTGCTTAAAATAATGTAGATTATACAGTGAGTCATTTTAGATTATTTAACGAATACTCTGGCCATATTGCTGTACAACAGCTGAATCATCCCTAGGCATAGATAATCTGCTGCTATGACTAAAATCAGGTAATCATGATTAGAAGGGCTAGAATTGGGGAATTGCTGCTATGGTAAAGGGAATGACATGATCAGATGTGGCTTTAAGGAAGGCATTAAAAATGGATCAGGTTGGGGTGAGACAGGGAGACCAATGAAGATGCCATTGGAACAGTTCTAGTGATAAATGAGTAAGATATGAATTTGAGTGGAGGAGTGGGTTTGGAGAGAAGAGGATAGATTTTTAGCAGTCTTTAGGACTTGGAGGATACACCAGAACTGAGAGTTGAAAAAGAGGTGAAAATCTAGGATGACTCCCAGGTTTCTAGCTTGAGTGACTCAAAACATTATGGTGGCAACCGAGACAGGAAACATGGAAAGAGAAACAGGTTTAGAGGGAAATAAATTGAGTTTGGTTACAAGGTATTAACATTATGAGTCTTCACTGTATTTAAATGTATGGGATTATCTCATTGCTTCATATGTGTAAATTTTCTCTCTTCAATTAAACTTTAATCAAAACAATACATATGATATTCCTTTTTATAGTGATTCCTCTTTTTGTCAAAAATAAGAAGTGGCATTCTTTTTTTACATTTGTTAGAACATGATTAGTGGAAGAGCATCATCTTTTTACTGGAAGGCTTTGAGGACCTCAATCCCAATTAGCTGTGTGATCCAGACCAAGTTGCCTAACCTCTCTGAGTCTCACTTTCCACATCTCCAAAGTGGGATAATAAGAGTAACATCTGCCAAGACATTGTAAAGAGTTTCACAACGTTTAGCTGGGTGACGGTTTGAAAGTTGTCTTATTTTGAATCAGAATTTCTTCTTGAATTGATTCAAATCACTTATCAAAATACAGTAGTGAGAGACTATCTGTGAGGAGACCATGTTTAATAACCAAGTGTATAATGTTTTTCTTCCAATCTAACTTTCAAAAAGCAAAGCTTCCTGATGACTGTATCCAGACATCAAAAGGGAAACAGATATTTTCCTACTTAACCCCACAAATTCTTCATCCTTGAGAAAAACAAAGCTCCATATCTCGAATTTACTTGTGTGGTCAAAAGGGCTTTCTCCCTTTCTTCTCCCTCACTCTCTCGTCTCGGGCATCTGAAGCTATGCCCAAGCTTGGCTGTGATCTGTATTGCATATTTTAATGCCTAACTGCATAAGTCTCCAATGTACAAGAAGGTCAGGCTCTCTAAGCACAAAATGAAATCCACCCGGGCACAACTCAAACAGCGTGTTTCCAATGTGGGAAAAATGTCAATAAAAGGCTTCCCAGAGCCTCTGCAAGAAGACAGAAGAAAAACATCCGACTACCCAGCAAGAACAAGAAGGTTTCTATTTGCATGCTGCCTCCATAGGTCACAGACCTCCTTGCTGGCGAATACAAGTCATTTTTAGTTGCCAGGTAACACGCACCGGATATCTTTCACTTGACCCTCCAGATCCATGGTCTACCCTTCTACACCTGACCTTGGCAGATTACATTAACAGGCTCTCTCGCCCTCTGACTTAGTTTTTGGTCCAGCCAGTGGGAACCCAAGGAGGAGATTGGAGGGAAAGAGGAGATTAGTAAAGTCAAGGTTTTTATTCTTCTAGCTTCCTCTCTGCAGGGAGGGGTCAAAGTGACTGAATTTCTCCACCAATAATCACAGTTCTTGTCAAGAGTTCCTTTCTAAAGCATTCTCCTCTGCCACTTTTCATTAATCACTCTCTCCTCCCTAGTCCTCTGCAGGCCTAGGGATGGCGCCGTGCTCTCTGTGACCAGCTGTTGAGTAGTAAGTAGTATTTCCTGAGAAAAGATCCTCATTCCTCATCTTTCTCTGCTCTACCCCTCAGTCACTGACCTACTTCAACTGCCATTGCTGTGTCAATAACTCCCAAGTCTTTGCCTCAGACATATTCACCATTCCTTTATTATTCCTTCAACAAACAATTTTGACTGTCTACCATGTATTAGGTTTTCCATAACACACAGCTTAATAACAACATCAACAATCACAATGGCTAACATTTATTTAGTATTTTTATGTGTGTCAGGTGCGTTAAAGGGCTTTACACGTAAAACTCATTTAATCTCCGTACAACACTGTAAGTTAGAGGCTATTATTATAATTCCCATTTAAAGGTAAAGAAACAAGCATGGAGAAATTCAGTAATTACCAGAAGCCACGCGGCTAGTAGGTAACAGAGCTGACATTTGAACTCAATCATTCCAGCTCTAGACCGTAAGCTCTTTGACGATTTTGCTATACTGCCAGTGGTCCTGCTGGTAAGGGGAGTTCCTGTCTGTCTCCTGCCAGAAACTGCAGTTTTATATGAAGTATATTCTCAGTGACCAGAATCTGGAAACTAACCTCCTTTTACAACTGTCTAGAAGCCAGAATATCTGAATTAAATTTAAACATCAGAGCTTTTTTTTTTAAGTCATTAGTGATAAATATTACTCTAATGGGGATCAAACCCATTCTCTTAAATTCAGAAAATAGTATCTGCACAGAGAAGTCAGACATTAAAACAGAGTGGTGGGATAGAGTACCACCTCTCCCCACCCTGGAAGGTAATTTGCAAAATGTATAACAAGTTGTAAAAATATGCATACCCGGTGACTTGGAAATTTAATTCTAGAAATATATTCTAAGGAAATAATCAGATAAATGTACAAATATTTATGAACAAGAATGTTAATCTGGAGCATAATTTATAATAATGCCAAACTTGAAATAACTGAAATGCGTAGCAAAGGAAATTAAATAATTATTATATCCATAAAATGTATATTAAAAAGTGATTAAAAGTGAACATATGTACATATTCATAGAGAAAATGCTCATAATTTGTTTATTTTTTAAAGTACTTTAAAAAGAGTACATATAGTATAATCACATATTTTTGTTTAAAGAATTACACATATGTGTAAGATAATTTTAAAAATCTGGAAGCATATATACCATGTGTTCTCTCCAGATTGTAGAGTTGTGGATGGGTGATTTTTATACTCTTTCCTATTCTTAATGCTATTTCCATCACCTCAATTAACAATTTTCTTTTAATAAAAAGTCACTAGTTTCCTTAATAAAAAGCATATTAATTTTTTCTACTGAAACCAAATAAAAAGTGGATATGTTAGTATTTATTTACTAGAACATGATTATTTCCAAAAGTCATGGCTCTGCAGAAATCAAATACAAATCTATCTGTTATAAATTTAAAGCCACCAATTTCATGATAGATTTCTATTTAAATTGTCAGAGTCTAATTTATGGAGAACTTTCCTTGTCTTTTCTCTTAATTAAAATTTGATAAAGGAAGGCAGACCATTCCCTGATTGGATGGATGATGAAGGAAACAAGTACACACAAATAAATAATAACAACTGGAATGCAGATCTCTGTTCTGCTATTTCCTGGATGGATATATGATCTCAGAAAAAGTTACTTAATCTTTTCTAACTTCAATTTAGTTTCCCTGTATGTGGGGATAAAAATAATAAATAATTTGCATAAATTTAATGAGGGTTAAAAAAGACGTATGGAAGAGGCATTCTGTAAACTTAAAGTGTCACATAAATGTTAATCAGGGATGGGCGATGATGTTTTTTGTTTGTCCTTCTCCGTCACGAACTAATTTTGAAACCTTGAGTGAGTCACTTAACCTCAATGATCGTCAAGTTCTTCATCCTTAAAACAAGGGGATGAATGGAGCTGGCGACCTCTTGAGTTGTTTCTAACTCTGTCATTCTATTATTTTGTAACCCTACTTGCCTGTGTGTGGGTCACGACAGCTTCCTGCAGAGCCCTTGAAAATGATATGGAAATTGAGCTCATGGAGTTTGGCAAGAAAAACGGAGGCTAACTTCAGTGCTGATGTGATGATGGGTGGGATGGCTTTAGAAAAAATGCTCTGTCCTGGTATCCTCTGAATCATTTCCTTTCCAAGTGAGGACAAAGATGAAGAGTAAAGAGATTCTGTAGCAACTATATATGTGGAAACTGACCTAGAGTTGATTCCCCAGGAAGCTCTTGGAGAAAGCCATGCCCTGAGGGTGTGCTCCATCCTCCTGAAAGGCTGCCTCTACCTTCCCAAAAGGCTCTGGCTGACTCTTCTGCACTGCTTATCTTGAAAAGCCCTGTGGTGGAACTCAGTGGTTATGACTCTTTAAATGTATTTATGGTAGCAAAAAAAAAAAAATGAGTGTGTGAACACTGAGCAGAAGAATGCTTCTGACCAGAGAATGTGTTACTTATAGAAAATAACTTCTGGGAAAAAAATGTCATTTTTTTTCATAGTGAAAGGTTCAAAAATGGTCAGAAAAACAGAATATCAGAGGGGGAAAGGTATTTAATGATAAGTTGATTCAGCCAAGTCTTCTATAAAGGTGGATACTGAAACCAAGTTGGAAGAAGGGAAAACAATAAAGGAATTGAATTACTTTAATACCTACTGTGTTTCATTGCTGAATAGGACCTTAATATTCACTCTCTCTCATACACACACACACGCACACACATGCATATACACACATATACATATATAATAGATATATTTAGATAATATATTAGTGGATATGATACTGAGATACATAAATAGATTTCATGATACCAACTCATAAAATAGATATAATTTACTCCCCATTTCTTTAATAAAAAAGTAAGGATTAAGCTAGCTTGAATGACTTCTCAAGGTCACAAATCTAATTAGTAGAAGAGCTTGGGCCTTTTGTCCTTGAAAATCAGAATCAGAGGAAAGGAAAACTTTTTTTTTCTTTTTCTTTTTTTTTTCCAGCTTAGAACATCCGGCCCAGGGATGAGTAAGCAGACACTAAGGTACTTTTTTAACTTCCTAAAGATATAACAACTTGGATGCCTCTAAGTATCAGCCAGTTATTCCTTTATAGTCTTGCTTTCTATCCTGACCACTGGCATAGTGGCATTATTATCCTATGAGTCATCATGCTAATAAATATATCTAATTTGAAGATAACCCCTTCTTTACTTTCCAGCATCATTTAACCCTTCCCTTCCCTTTTCTGCATCTCTTTCCACTCCCAGCAACAGTCCCTGGTGTGTAAAAACAAAATGTCACTGAAGCCAGTTGCATGAAATGAAGAGAGGCTGATAAGATTCTAAAATATTACAAAACCATGACTTTGGAAAGGAACTTTTGGAGATGTTTGAAGTGACTTGGAGAGTGAATGTCTTTCATGACAGAAAGGAGGCAAGGAGGAGTATGTTTAAGTACATACTAGAGTTTGCAAAGAGATTGTCTGCTGAAAATTACTGGTAGTGGTCAAGGAGTGATACAGAGGGGAAGAAGTCAGGTAACAAATTCATCTTTCTTCAGTTCTTCTTCCAAGATTCCAAAACAATTTGCGCCTCGGTTTGTAATTTCATTTATCTCTCTACATTTTGGCTGTTTCTTTTCATAACTGTATCTTCAAGAGTAAAGATTATTGATTGAAAAGATAATACCCAGGGCCTATCCCAAAGCTTGGCATAGAGAACATTCACAAATATTTGCTTATTAGAAGAATAAGGTTCACAGAAGAAGGAGCTCAGTGAGGTGGTTGAATAGTTTTTGTCTGTATACCATTTCTTCCTTCAGGGATGCATCTCTCTCCAATTCTGCAATGATTCTTCTCACTTTGAAAGATTCAGGTGGGAATAACCCTCATCCACACTGGCCCCAGGGATGGGGATCCGAAACAAGGCTGACCTATGAAACTTTGCTCTCTCCCAGGCCTCCCAGGTCAGGAAAATGTGTGTGATCCAAGCAAGGCCAATCAGGGCTCTCCCCCAACATGCTGCCCACACACTCAGGAAAGCTGTTTCTTTTTCTGACTTCATGCATTCTAAAGATCAAGTAACTTAGGACTGTCACGGGTCTTTTGCTAATGATAAAGAACACGAGTGAATGAGAGAGAGAGAGAGAGATGTTGTTATATGAATATGTAAGAATAAAGCCACGTAAAGGATCACAGTTGAAAGAGAGTGAAAGCCTTGGTATCATACTATAAATACTTAAATCCAGCTTTACGTGAATATCTACCTTTTTGTCTTTCCAGATACAAAAGCCAATAAATTCTCTTATAATTTCAGTTGAGGTTCTCTCACTATCAATGAAAAGAGACCTGGTCAAGACAATAAATTATACAGCTTCTCACAGTTCCTTTTCCAAATTTTAGACTCTGTTATCCCATTCAGAGATAAATGGAAAGGATGAGCTACTGGCTCATAAAAACTCAAATGAAAGTACCAACCAAGGGTTTCACAGTGATCTATGTTAAAGAAAAATCCATGTTAATGAGACTTTTCTAGGCCTGTGAGGAGAGTCTCAGCAAAAGCAATGAAATGTGTTTTCTTCCCAAATTTCAAGTCATGGAACTTATATATTTAACCTCTCACCTCCTTTTCTCATTGCAGGACAGTCTATGTATAATAGAAAGACTACTAGGAGTGGACTCAGAAAACCTGGGCTTCATCATCTGCTATGATGCACATCACTATAATCTTGAATAAAGTCATTAATCTTTTTATGTCTCACATTCCTTATTGTTAACAAGGGGATAATAATAGCTACTTTATGGGTGGTTGTGGCAGTTAAATGAAATTATATATGAATATGGAAGCCTGGTCCAATGTCAGACATAAAATATCTTTTGTGTATCTCTATCATAGCAATTGCGATACAAATATTTGCTGAATGCCTACCTTGAGCCAGGTCTATTTTAGACGCTAAGATAAAATGTGCTCAAACCAAGGCTGCTGCCCTTGTCATCCTTACATACAAATGGGAGAGATATAAAAAAGGAAAAAACAAATAAATATATAATAGTCTAATATGTAATATAATACAAGGGGACTTGGAAAAGTTCATGGAAAATGCTTATTACAAAAAGCCTATGCATGCATTTCAATATTTTTGGCATTAAAATAAACTCAGACTAACTTGTTTTAACATGTTTGAACAGTATCTGGTTTCAGGCACTAAGAAGCATAAGACATCAGTCGGAAAAGAGCTCCTATCAGAGCAACATGAATTCTGCTAAAATTGAAGCAAGAACAAACATTAAATTTATGGTGAAGTTTGGGTGGAAGAATGGGGAAATCATTGGTGGTTTAAGAAAAGTTTATGGGGACCATGCCCCAAAGAAATCAGCAGTTTATAAATGGAGAACTGATTTTAAGAAGGGACGAGACAATGTTGAAGATGATGCCTGCAGTGGCAGACCACCCACATCAATTTATGAGGAAAAAAATTAATATTTTTCATGCCCTAATTGAAGAGAACCAGTAATTAACAGCAGAAACAATAGCCAACAACATACACATCTGAATTCATTCAGCTTACACAATTCTGACTGAAAAATTAAATTTGAGCAAACTTTCCGTTTGATGGGTGCCAAAACTGTTGCACCCAGATCAGCTGCAGACGAGAGCAGAGCATTCAATGGACATTTTAAACAACTGGATCAAGATCCTGAAGTGTTTCTTCGAAAAATTGCAACAGGAGATGAAACATGGCTTTACCATTATGATCCTGAAGACAAAGTTCAATTAAAGCAATGGTGGAAGTGGTCCAGTCAAAGCAGAAGTGGACTGGTCAGGAGCAAAGGTTATGGCAACAGTTTTTTGGGATGGTCAAGGTATTTTGCTTGTTGACTTTCTGGGGGCCAGAGAACAATAACATCTGTTTATTATGAGAGTGTTTTGAGAAAGTTAGCCAAAGCTTTAATAGAAAAATGCCCAGGAAATCTTCCCTGGAGGGTCCTTCTCCATCACAACAATGCTCCCGCTCATTCCTCTCTTCAAACAGGGCGATTTGCTAGCGTTTTGATGGGAAATCATTAGGCATCTACCTTATGGTCCTGATTTAGCTCCTCTGACTTCTTTTTGTTTCCTAATCTTAAACAATCAATAAAGTGCATCCATCTTTCTTCAGCTAATAATATAAAATAGCCTGCATCAACATGGTTAAATTCCTAGGACCCGCAGTTCTTTAGGGATGGACTAAATAGCTGGTATTAGTATTTACAAAAGAGTCTTGACCTTGATGGAGCTTATGCTGAGAAATAAAGTTTATATTTTTAAAATTTTTAACTTTTAATTCCATTTTTCTATAAATGTTTTGAAGTCCCTTCACATATCAGGAATTAATAAGTGTCATGAAGAAAAATAAATCCCGGTAAAAAAATACCACTGTACATAGAGCAGTCATGGAAGGCATCACTAAAGAGGTGATTTAAGCAGAGACCTAAATGAAGTGAAGTGATAAGTCACATGACTATCTGGGGAGGGTCATTGCAGGCAGAGAAAACAGCTGCTGACATATTTGAGGACCAGCAAGGAGGTTGTTAAGACTGGAGTCACGCAAACAGGGAAAAGTAGTAGGAAATGGCACATATATCTGATTTTAATAAGATTCTCCATTTATTTATCTGTTTACCGCACTCAACCCTAAACTCCTGGAAAGCAGGGACAGCATATTCTGCATATACATTCCCAATGCCTAGCATAATAAAAACAAAGTAAATGCTAAAATGCTCAGTAAATTTTTATAATAAATTATATATGTATGATTGAATTATTGGGATCTCTATAAGTGATTATCAGATTTGGAACTGAATAATGCAATCTGGTTAGGCCAGATGTAACATTCTTTAAACGTTCATAACTATAGAAGCAATATTGCAGAGATAATAGTGAGCCTTGTGTTTTAGTGCTCTACAGTCAAATGAGATCACCCATGTGAAAGGCACAGAGGTGTTACAAAACTGCTACTGGGCATATTTTTGTATGTGACCCCTAATTAATTTAGTGTGCTAAGAATGTTATCTTATGACTTCTATGACTGAGAAATGTGAAAGACAGAGAAAATATAGCAATGAAGGGTCAGGAAGTGAGGCAAATCCATTGCTGAAAAACAAAAATGGTAATTACACAAGTAACTTCTTTGTCACCACAATAATCAAAAATATTTTCACTTGCCTGATTCTCTCATTTCATCTAGATATCACATAAAGATGTTTTTCTAGACATGCCGGGGAATAGAGAATCTTTTATGCAAACAAATTTTGGATCCAAATTATAACAATTTGCTTCTATTCAGGATCTCATCAGACTAGAATAAATCCCAATATTAGTTCATTTTCAGTACATTTTTATTTTTCTCATCTACACTACACTTTCATGAATTTACATGATGTCTAAATAAGGAGACGTACAAGGTCCTCTTTATATCAATATACATAATTTAAATCCCTGTAATTACCAGACTGTAATACAGGAAAGAAAATCATCATAAAAGGATATATTTCTTTATGACTACAGGTAAACATTTTCTCCACCTTAACATCCCTTCTTCTTACAATTAATATTTTTCCTACCTTTTACATTATCTATCTTGGTCACTTTCTAGTGTTTATAAGATATTAAAGATCCGAAAATACTATGCAAATGCATTGCAAGTTAACTACAAATAAAATTACAAATCTTGCAAGAGATTCATGGTTCTATAAATTATGTTAAATGCTCAATGTAGAATTTCTCAAATCTTCCCTAAGTCATTGACTCAGAAGAATACAGTAAAATTAGATCAGTTAATTAACACAGAAGAAAAAGTCAGCAAAGGATGATGAGAGATATGCATTCCAAAGGACAAGTGGAATACCAAAGAATTAAGAACACACCTATGGAAAATCAGTGCCATTACAGATTATTTGTGTGAAAGTGACCCTCTTACTTATCATGTTATGAAAATCAAATGTAAAGTAGAGGTTCTAGTGTCATACTATCATACAATTATGCTGAAAAAACATTGCAAAATGAAATTAATACTCAATATACATTCTTATTCTGAGCATATAGTTGCAATAATAATTGAAATGCTGTTAAATGTAAGATAAGATAAATGGTTTTTAAGCTTTAAAATTGTAGAAAAGATACATCAGCAACTTTCTGATTCTTTTGGAAATCACTTCCAAAGTAACAAGAGTAACATGAAACAAGAACACAAAATTCTTTTTCACCAAACTATAGCCACTAAAATGTAAATCACAGTATGTAATATAAGGAGGACAGATACATTAAAATTATACTAGGCTATGGAAAGATACCAGAAGAGGATAGCCATAGCTTTAGATCTCAAACAAACCCAGCACAGATTATTTCTCCAAAGAATGTGGCACATTTTTGGAAACAAAACGAATCAGAATGAAAGGGGGAAGCATATAGGTGGTACTGGGAGCTTCCTTGAGTCAATTTAAGCATAAAGTCCAGATAAGCTGGGAAGGCAGAACCAAATGTAAAATATATGGAAAGCAACCTGTCAGCTAAGCACAGAAAGAGAGACGGTTCTATATTATGAACAGCACTAGAGTACCAATATAAGGCCAAGAAAATGTTCTCATCCTTCTGGTCCATACTAGAGCTTCTGTCTTTTCCTCACATTAATCACCTGCAAATTAGATGATTTAAACATCTAAATATATTATATAAGAAAAAGAGAAAAGGAATAGGAAAAAGATGTCAAGCAAATGTCATGAGCCAGAAATTTTGGAGCAGAATAAAAGTGTTATAAAGTATATCACTATGAATTTTTAAAACATAATATAGCAACAACTTCTATAAAACAAGAGCACAAAGGATATCTAGGAGAGCTCAAGAATGCTATAATAAGGTAAACAAAAGATGAAACATTAATATACAAAGTTCAGAAGAGAAGTGGAAGAAAAATTAAAGTCAAATTGTGTCAACAGGAAGTTTCTATGAATTCCAAAATGCAGAAAAAAGTAAAGATAACATTCCCTAATAAAAATGCAAAAATACAAAAGGAAGGAAAGAAAGAAAGGAAGTAAAGGATATAAAGAGGGAAGGAGAGGGAAAGGAAGGAAGAGAAGAAAGGAAGGAAAAAGGGAAGGAAAGTAGGAAGGGAAAGAGAGAGGGGAAAAACTAGAAATCATCAACAACGGACACCTACCTCCTGGAAATTCTAAACTTCTCATTTGAACAAGTATTGGATCAAAGCAGAAACCAAAAGTGAATCTGAAAACTTTTAAAAATAACCATACTTTATACACTACATTTTGAATTTATGCAATAAAGCTAAAGCAGTGCTCAAAGAAAAAAAATAGTGTTAAAAACTTATGTTCGTGAATAAGAAAGAATGAAGTAAATGAATCATGGAAAAATCTATGATTAATCATTACTTGATAGATAATAAAAGTAAAAACATATAGTTATTTCCATAGATGTAGCAAAGCAGTTCATAAAATTTAATATCCACTCTTGAAAATACCTCTTAATAAAATAGGAATAGGACTCAGAGCCAGCATCTTAATTAATGGGTAAACCATTATAGGACCACTCCCATAAAGTAAAAAGCTAGTTAAGAATGTCTTTATCATCATCAATATTTAACATTTTGTGGAGGAAATAACCAATGCAATTAGGAAAAGAAAAAAGAGGCTTATAAACATTGAAAAGATGGAGGTAAAATTATTATTACTTGTACACACAAAAATGATTTTGTAGAAAATCCAGAGCATAGATTAAAAACTGTTACAAATTAAATAGGATTTAGTATGGTAGCTATATACAAAATTTATATACAGAAAACAATGGCCTTAATATGTGCCAACAAAAACCATTAGATGAAAATATCCCTGTTTAAAAAGGCAACAACATAGATAAATTCCAAACTTAAGGAAACACATGGCCATGAGCCATCGTTCGGGGAAGTACAACCCAGTTTTTGTGAAAAGGTATTTCTCTCCCAGATAAGAAAATGGTGAATGAGGAAAAGGCTCTCACCACTGTTAAAGTCCTCTTGCTTTCTGGCTTTGAATGCAGTCACAACTTAATGATCTGTTGCAGCTATCTCGAGATCATGA